>CM031238.1:231874619-231954124 GCA_018340775.1 Taxus wallichiana var. yunnanensis | reverse complement strand
TTTGGCACTTGTCATGCTCATGTGCGAAACTAAGTATGCCTGCTTGTCCCCTCTGTTCATTTTGACTTTGCTTGCGATCGATGCCACTTGGCGTCGATTGGCGTCTGCGGCGTTTAGAGGCTTGGGGAGGTAAGCTTTGAGGTTCCACGAGACATGACTGGGAAAGCCAATTGAGGCCACTTGTCACTCCTTGAGCAAGGTGTTGAAATTGATAAAAGTGGCTAGTTCCTGATTGTTAATTGATCATCATGTGCCTCCTTTTTCTCCAATAGAGTTTGAATGGCATGCTCCTTAAATAGTTAATTGATTTGAATGTCTTACCCATCTTGAGGCCAAAACAAATGAAAATGATTAAGTCCTTTTTTCATCAAACCCTATATGGACCTAGAACTACCATATGCAAGCAAGATTAAAGAGTTTTGAACACAATCATGCTCCTTAAACATTTTTAACACATTAAAAGCTTTTAAGTCCTTAAGAGTTAAAAACAATTGCCCAAAATGAAGTAGGGTGCTTATTTTGACAACACATTGAAAGTGTCATGACTTGTGTGAAAGGTAATTACTTTAAGCAACATTTGAAAGAAGTTGTAGAGATTACCAAACATGCACACAATTTAAATCCATAGGAGGGCTTAGTTCTAAGCCACTCATGGAGACCCATTATCATGATGCTATATGGCCCCCACTCATAATTTGTTGCATTTAATATTTTGAAATTAATGGTTCAATTAATGAATGCTTGTATTGATTTGGTTGTATAAAGAGGTCTAATTGGGAATCCATGTGACATGCAAGGGAGAAATCCATTTTGTTGAAGTCACATGCTCCAAGAATGATTAGCAGCAATTGAACTCTCCGGTGGGCTCTTTGTGAATATAGTTTTCACACCAAGAAGACTCTCCGATCTTGTGGGCTCTTCCACCTCTTTCAAGTGTCAAAATAAAAATTTAATTATTAAAGATCATAGAAGCATTGGAGCCATTTGAGATCATAGAAGCTATTAAAAATGTATTTGGGTCATTTTTAGAGGTTTCATGTTTATTTATTGTATTATTTCAGTGCCCCCTAGTTACTTACGGTGAGAATCTAGCATTAAAACATAGGTAAGTCTTAGAGATTGGAGATATTGAGCCATGACATTGACATTATAATGATTAGAGATGTTAGAGGGATGATTTATATTCTCTTGAGAAAAATTTTAGGTTCCCATGATGTGTATTTTTCCAAATATGACTTATTTTGTGAGACAGGGTGAAAAACAAGTGAAATTCAAGCTTTAATTTGAACTTTTGATGCTCATTGTGAATAATGTGATTTGCATGGGAACTTGTGAATTTTAGGGATGAT
This sequence comes from Taxus wallichiana var. yunnanensis, assembly GCA_018340775.1. Lineage (NCBI taxonomy): Eukaryota > Viridiplantae > Streptophyta > Pinopsida > Cupressales > Taxaceae > Taxus > Taxus wallichiana. The sequence goes on along the minus strand of CM031238.1, from coordinate 231,952,775 downwards.
TCTAAGGTGATTTAAGGTTTCACAAAAATAATGAGTTCAATTGATTGTCAAGTTTTTATGAATGAATGTTAAGAAGGTAAAGAGGTCTAAAACCCTAGTTAAACCATAGCTAGGAGCAGTTTGTAGAAAGTGAAGTATATACCGCATTTTTGATTTCTTCATAAAAATTGATGATTGGATGTTGTAGATGACTCCTCATGGATTTCTATAAATGTATGGTTGAGGTCATGGTGATGAGTGGGCCCCACCTAAAAATAAATAGTTTATGAAGAAGAAGGTTTTAGGACAAGATGTTCCAAAGGAGTAGCATGAAAAATGGAATATTATTTTTTTGATGTCCATGATGTTTGAAGTTTTATTGATTTACATGGTGTTTTGAGGGCATGTTTATGTCAAAGGGTAGTTTTGGGTCTCAAATAGCAAGGTCTAGTAAAATGGTCATAACTTGAGCTACAAGTGGAATTTTGAGATGATTAAAGTTGTGTTGGAAATTTTTAGATATATTTACATTATTATATATTTCTCATGATGAGGTCATTTGACAGGGTTTCTAGGAATTATTTAGAAAGAATATTTTTGGAAATTCAAGACAACATCTATTTTAGTGAAAGTTTGATGTTGTTTGAAGCATGAGATGGATTGGGTGATGCTTTTCTATCACTAGAAGAGTGAAAAAGGATTAATTTGGAATCTAATGAATCTATTTTTAGGTCTTTAATATATTTAAAATTATTTTATGAGCTAACCTTTGGAAACAATTTTTGGCAGGTTGATATGGTGAAGGAAAATGTTGCTTGTGGTTTGAAGTGAAGGATGTTTCATGACTTATAAATTGATTATAAGTGTTATAAAGGTTCTTAAATTTATTTTTAGTGGTCACATATGGCATGTTTTTTTGAGTAGAAGTGATTTGGTGATTAGATGAAGTTTCGAGTGTTGAAGGGTAGGAAACAATTGTTTTGAGAATTATAAAGGGAAATGGGCCCAATAAATGAAATAATTTGATTGGTTGATATTAATTGTGACCATGTATGAATTTTTATTATATTTTAATCATATGTATAATGGTTTTGGGTCATGAAAAATTATGGTACTAATGTTAGGGAATTTTTAAGAATGTGTCTATGGGGTTTTGAGCCATTTTTGGCACATGTAATGAGGTTTTGGTTAGGACGACCTAATTGGGTCACTTGTGATGTTTTATTTAAAATTTTAAATTTTTCCTTGATGTATGGGTTGAACAAATGGAGGAAAATTTTTTTCTAAGTTTGAAAGGTGGAGAAGCATATAAAAGCATGTTTTTGGGTGCTTTTTTGAACTAGTTGAGTGTGTGCATAGTGTGTGTGAGAAGTGAGACCTAGTGAGTGATTTTAAGGTTTTGAAGCATGAATTGAGGTCATAAATTTATTTATAGGTTTAGGAATATCAAAAAGCATGTTTGTAAGATTTTGAAGCATTGAGAAGTGAAGAAAGAGTTAGATTGTGTAAGTTGAAGACCTAGGGTTTGAGAAAGGGTTTGGAAGAGTTTGGAGCTGAATATTTGGATCACTATCAAATATGGTATCAACATATTTTTAGTGGTCATACTTCATCAAAATATTGTGTGATGAGTCATATTCATGCAAGTCTCTTGTTGTGTGTAATATCAACAAGGGTTTAGGGGTGGTGCTCCTTGTGGGGTTGGTGCCTCACTAAATAAATATCTTGTGATGTGTAATATTCACTTGATTATTTGTTGTGTGTAATATCAAAAAAAAATTTAGTGGGTTTTCTTCCCCTTGAGGTTTTCCCACTTATATCTTGTGTTTTGTGTTGATTCTCTTTCTCATGGTTTATAGCATGTATGGTATTTGATTATGTGCACACATTAATGGATGGTTAAGTGATTATGTGTTTTGAATAAGTAATCTAAAATATGATTTGAATTTTTATAAGGATTGATTCACCCCCTCTCATTCCATTATGCTTTTAACAATTGGTATTAGAGCAGGTCCTTTTGGAGAAGTTTGACAACTTGAAAGGAGATCTAAAGCAAAAAATGCCAAGTGTTAGAGTTATAGGAAAGGCACCAATGTTTGATGGAAAAACTATGATTTTGGAGTGTAAGGATGAGGACCTACATTATGTCACAAGGATTTGATGTTTGGAAGACTGTGGTAGATGGTTATACTCCTCCTGCACTCTATTACCAATAAAGCAAACAAGGATGCATATGAACACAATTCTAAGGCCTTTAATGCTATCATTAGGGTCTTGGAGAATCTAAGTTGGGAAAGGTAATGTACTAAAAATCAGCAAAGGAAGCATGGGATAAATTTCAAGTCTTATATGAAGGTGACTCAAAGGTAAGAATTTCTAAACTTCAAACCTTTAGAAATCAATTTGAATCTCTTAAGATGAATGATGAAGAGTCCATTATTACATATCTACTTAGAGTTGAAAAATTGTCAATAGCATGAAAGGATTAGGAGAAGAAGTAAAAGAATAAGTGGTTGTTCAAAAGGTTCTAAGGTCACTAACTCCAAAATTTGATTCCAAAGTATCTTTATAGAAGAAGCAAAATATTTGACTACTTTGAAGATGGATGATTTGCATGGTACTTTGATTGCTTATGAGATGAGAATAGGTGATCCCAAACCAGCCAAGAAAGAGGTTGCATTCAAATCTGAAATGAAGACTAAAAGCAAGAAAGTGAAGGATGATGAAGCTACTCTTGAGATTGAAGATGAAGAGCTCTTTTTTATGATGGCTAGAAGATTGAAACTTGGATCTAGTAGGTACAAAGGTAAGATTCCTTACAAATGTTTCAAATGTGGTAAGATAGGACATTTTTTTATTAATTTTCCTCATAAGAATAAGAAGGAAGATCATGATGAACATGAACATGATAGTGATCATGACAACAAGCACAAAAATTATGATAAGAGAAAGAAAATCTTTAAGAAGTTTGATTACAAAAAGGATAAAAAAATTTTTATACAAATGAAAATGATGAACTATTTGATGCTAGTAGTGGAGTTTCATATTTTGAATTTGAATCAGATTGTGAGAACATTGGAAATGAGGCCTTATTCATGACTAAAGAAGCCATGAGGTCTTCTAATGATGAATCTTCTTTGTTAGGAGATTTTATTTCAGGTTATTGTAGCTATTCTACTGAAGATGATGAGGAAGATAAAGTTGATGTTAAAGGAATTCAAGAGAAGTTAAAACATGTTGAGAAATAAAATCAAAAGTTGAGTTTTAGATCAAGGAATATGGGAATCACTTTCATGAGCTAGAAGAATAGTATGTGTTTAATCCTCTAAGCAAAGTGAGTCAATAAAATTGCTAGAAGAAAAGGTAAAGTATATTGTTTCAAATTTGCAAGATAAAGAGATTTTGTGTTCAAAATATGAAGAGGATATAGATTTCTAAGGGCTGAGCTACTAAAGGCTAGCAAGAAGACTATGTCCTTTCAAAATTTTGAGAAAAGTGCAAAAGACCTAGATGACCTAATTTGGAAAACAAAGAGCAACAAATGATAGGACTAGTTTGGGCTTCAAATAGGATTCTAAAGGAAAGGAAGTGAAGTAAGAAGACATTGTTTCAAGAAAATAATCAGGTGAACCTATCACCAAGGAAGAGAAGAAGGTGATACTCATGAAGGACAAGGTGAAACCAAAGCCTATTAGGAAACCTAATGCCTCAAGGTATGAGAGAAATTTCAATGGTTATTGCTATAATTGTAAATCATTTGGTCATAGGGATAAAGAGTGTAGAAGTTATATCTTCAAGAAATATTTATCCATGGAAGGATAGTATTTGTAATAGCAATCTAAAGTGTGTGTATGTACATTTGCAACAAGAAAGGTCATGGATCTAGACATTTCTTGAAAATCCACCTAGACATGTTGATGGTTTCAAGAGGAATAATTCAGTGGTATGTTTGTATATTAGGTTGGTCATGTTGTAAAATATTTCCAATTTTTTAGGACAAAGAATTTCTCAGGACCTAGAGTGCAAAGTTTTGGTGTTCAAAGTGGCCTTTAGAATGCATAAAATGAAAAAAGTCCAAGGAAGGACTTGGGGACCTAGGAGAGAGAATAATGTCCTATTCAAGTGCAGATTTTGGTGGAATAATAAGTGTTTCTCAGTTTTTAGATCATAGAGAGGGAATATGATGGTGTTTTACAGGTGCCCAAGAAGGCTTGGGACCTTCTTCAAGACCTTCTTTTAGGTCTCTATGGAGCTATATACCTTCACTATGCTTCTTGAAGGTATATCAATGCAAATGAAGCATCTAGGTGAGGGGAGGAGTTTTATATCAATTGTATTACATCTCTAAATTTCAAGGTATGTGTGTATTTCTCCTCTTATTATTATTTTGGTTCATTGTGGTGATTCTTGTGCAAAGTATTTTATCATGTGACTTAAATCTATGTTACTTTCAAATGGTCTAGTGTGGTATGTTCATGATTTCTAATGGTTTATAATTCATTATCTTATGCATTGAAATGAGTATTATGGGTTCATCTTCACATATCCTTGATGTGAAAATTTATAAAGGTTTCTTTTGTCTTAAGTATATTTCTCATGTCATTTGAATTGATATGTTGGTCTTTTTGTTTTGAGTCTGTGTTGACCACCTTGTCATGTGTATGAGTCATATTATAAGTTGTTATTGGAGTCTCAGGTAAGCTATAATTTGTATCTTATAAATTGTAAATTATTTCATTCATATGTATGGAGTCAGAAGTTTGTCATTACATTCTAAAAGGTGTCTAAAGATTTGTTCAATGTCTGTGTGTTTATCAATCCTTAAGAGGTATCAAATGTTGTTTTTGAAGATTCTATGTGCTCATAATGTATCTCTCAATTATTATCTCAATATAACCATGTTTTCAAATAATATCCTATGAAGAATAATATGAGGTGATCATGTTCCAAAATTGATGGATGGTGTTAAATAGCTTTTGTTAAAATGGATCAAGGTGAGTAAAAGGTTCTCAAAGTGTTTTTACAAAAAAGCAAGAGCTACATGTGAAGGTGTATATCTGATGAAGTCTCATTGAAAATGTGCATATTTTACCAAGTGATATTTATTTGTGATATCCTTTTGCAAAGATGAAATGATAAATTGTGTCAAAATTTTACTTTAGTACCCCATAATTGGGTTCTCAAGGTCATCCTAAAGGTGGTATGCATGGAAAAATAATTTTAGTAGGTCATATGAAAGATGAATTTTGATCTGAAATTTTGTACTAATCATTAGAATCATATAACTAGGATGATGTAAGTGGTTTAAGTCTCAGATATGTGTACATCTCCAAATTTGCATGACATAGTCTGATAGAGTGTGAAAACTTTAGTTTACAATGTTCAAAGGTTTGATCATCAAAACTTAAAAACTCTTAGTTTCTTCATAACTTGATCAGGTATTCAAGATGTTTTAATTGTCTAAGAAGTTCTCAAGTTATATATGATATATCCCTTATGTTCTTATATGTTTGTGAAGAATATTAGTGTGGTTTCTTCAGTTTCATGCCTTAACATACATCTCAAGTTATAGTAGTAGAGTTGTTTGATAGTTAAAAAGGTATGATGATGGATTCACTATGGACATGTTTCTTGAGGTGTCAAGTAAATTTGTAAAATGATTTCATGTCTTGGAAAATCATGGTTGATGATCTCAATTGATATATCTACTTATGTTAAGCCTAAATTGCTCTAGTTGGAAGATGATGACCTGAAAATAGGTGAAAGTGGATGGAGAAGACAATGTATGAATGATATTCCCTCAATCTTGACATGTTTTTTAAAGTTCAATTTATCTTGAAAGGTATGTGCATTTAGTTTAAAAATTTAGTTTGGCATGGTCATTGGTTGATGACATGTGCCTGTGAAGGTTATCTCTAAGTGCTCCTTGAAGGAAAGAAGGTCACCTACTAGTGTAGGAGGCAAGAGTGCATTATTATAGAGGTATTGAAAAGTTTCTCAAAGGTTTATTATATTGAAGAAAGGTATGAGTTAGTCATATATACATGAATTGCATATGTAATGGTGTATGATGAAGGCCTAATTACTTGTCAAAGGATGAAAATCATGTGATATTGCTCAAATTTACTACTACTGGAGTCCATAAAGGATTGTTTTTCTTTGAGTATGTTGTTATTTGAAGTGGAAATTTTGTTTCTCAATCCTCTGTTTAAAATATTCTCATATGATATGAATATGTATGGAAATGTGTTTATGAGATGAAATGATAAATTTAGGCTTCAATTTACTTGTTTTAACCTCAAGTAAGAAAGATGAGACACTACTATAATGCTGAGTTTGATCAAGTTTGGTAAGTAAGTTGAGTTGTTTGTCTATTAGTAATAGGGGAGCATAGTATAGATCAATGTCTCATGATGATGTAAGTGTTTAGGTCTTAAAGACCTTTTACTCTTCTAAGGAAGTTGTGAATTAAAGTGTTAATTCTTTCTAACTATGGTTTTGAATGTTTGTTGTAGTAAAAAAATTGTTGCTCAAAGTGTGTATGGAGCTCTCAAGATAGGGGAGTGCTTGGGTCAAATCTTCCATAGTAAAAATGGTGTTCTCAAGATCATTGTAAGGTGAGAATATTTTGTTTTACTCATTTTTCATGCAAATGTAAAGATATGTACCTATCTCAATCATATATGATTGTATTAAGACTAAAAAGATGTTTAGGCCTTGGTAGAAAGTGTAATGATGATTTCTAGTTATATAGATGGATGGTTAATCAATTTTGTGCCTTGACCTAGAAATAAGTGCTTTAATCCCATGGGGAGTAGTATTTGCATGAATTCTAAGATGTATGATGAAATGTAAATGCATGTTAAAGTTGGTGAAAATGCTCTAAAAGTCTCTTTATGGTCTCATATGTATCTTTAAGTATGAAAGTAAAGAAAAATGTCTTATAATATATGATCTTGGCCTAGAAAAAGTGATGTGTTATCCTAATCTATAATGATGGAGTAATGATTTTATGATCATCTCACTATGACATTTTTGGCATGCAAATGATTGATATACATCTCGTAGATATCCCATGCTTTATAATAGCCTTCAGAAGGCAAAACAAGGGTATATGTGAAAAGATGCTTTTTTGCATGCTTAAGAGGATGAAAATGATGGTTTTTCCCCTAACAAGGTGATATTTTTTTTTTCATGATGAACTAATGTTTTTTCAGATGTTGGAACATATTTAGGGGGATGGGGTGATTGCATGTTTGAAATGAAGGCTAAACTCATAGTTTTTGGAAAAATCAAGAGATATGAGCTTGTCAAATTGAGACCTTTGGTTGATGTTTTTAACCAAAGCATGGAGGTATGAAGATGATGAAGGTGAAAAAGGTAAGTTATAGGTATTCCTTTTTCATTAATGTAAAAAGGGGGAGAAGTTCAGGGTGTTTTCCATTAATGACAAAGGGGGAGATTGTTGGCATAGTGTCTAATAGGTGTTGTCATTGATGAAAACAACATTAATAACAAAGTGAATGTTGTAGGATGATGTCATGATGTTTTTATGGTGCTAACATACTGGTCCAGATGTTTATCAAGCTACTTCTGATGATTAGATTTAGTGATGTGTGCTTGCTCTACAAGCCTATACAGGTGCATAGGAGGTGTTACTTAACTAGTGTGAGATTCTTGGTTGCTTGGGAATCATGTTGACATGATTTATAACATGAGTTTTGAGGGTACTTGAGTACTCACATAGTGGAATATGTAGGTACATGTGGTTCACTATGTTATAGGTGCTCATTGGGAGAAGGTATGAGCTTGGAGGTGTGATAGAGTGTATTTGGAGCCATTTGAGCTCATGGAAGCATGCAATCAGGTATATCATGGAATATGAGGTATTTTGGGTCATTTTCATAGGTTATATGTTTAGTTATTGTATTATTTCAGTTGGTCCTAGTTGTTACTATGAGAATCTAACATGCAAGCATAGGTAAGTCTTAGTGACTAGAGATTTAGATATGGTATTGATGTTATGATGATTGGATATTTTATAGGGATGAGTCATAGTGATCTAATAAAAATTTTAGGTGTCCATGATGTGTATTTTTTCAAATATGGTTGATTTTGTGAGACAGGGTCAAGAACAGGTCAATTTCAAGCTCGAATTTGAACTTCACATGCTCGTTGTGAATGATTTGATTTACATGTGACATTGAGGAATTTAGGGATGTTATTAAGGTGAGTTTATAATTTAATAAAATAATGAGTTTTTCATTATCAATTTTTTATGAACGAATGCTAAGAAGGTAAAGAAGTCAAAAACCCTAGTTAAACCCTATCTAGGAGCAGTTTGCAAATGGTGGAGTATAGTGACCTAGTTTTGATTGCAAGTGAAAATATTATGATTGTATTTTGTAGAGGAATATTCAATATTTCCATAAATGTATGGTTGAGGTCATGGTGATATGTGGGCCCCACCGAAAATTCCATTTTTCTGAAGAAGAAGATTTTAGGAGAAAGTTTCCAAATGAGGTATGGACTAAAATGCAATTGTGGAATACATGTGAGTTTTTATTAATTTCAATGGAAGTTTCAAGACATTTACATTCAATTTCATGAGGTTTTGAGGTCTAAATAGGTTGACTGGTCAAAGGGCAGTTTTGGGTCTCAAATAGCAAGGTTTAGTGTTTTGGCCATAACTTGAGCTACAGGTTGAATTTTGAGATGATTAAAGTTGTGTTGGAAATTATATTCAGATATATTTCAATTTGTATATTTTTCCTCATGATGAGGTGATATGATATGGTTTCTAGGTAATTATTTGAGTGAGAATATTTTTATTAGAGTCAAGACATTTTTTGGTGACAGTTTGATGTTATTTGAAGCATGAGATGGATTGGGTGATGCTTCCTATGACCTGAAATGTGAAGGAATAATTTGGAATCTAATGAATCAATTTTTAGGTCTTTAATGCATGTATAAATTATTTTATGAGCTAACCTTTTGAAACAACATTTTTGGCAAGTTGATATGGTGAAGGAAAATGTTGTTGTGGTTTGAAGTGAAGGATGTTTCAAGAATTATGAATTTATTAGTAGTGTTTTAGATGTTATGTAATTGCTTTTTAGTGGTCACATGGCATGTTTTGGTTGAGTATAAGTGATTTGGTGATCAGATGAAGTTTCCAAGGTGTTGAAGGGTGTAGGAAACAATTGTTTTGAGAATTGTAAAGGGAATTGGGCCTAATAAATGAAATAATTTGATTTTTTGATATTAATTGCAACCATATATGAATGTTTAATGATATTTTATTCATATGTAAGGGGTTTTGGGTCATGAAAAAGTATGGTACTAATGTTAGGGAAATTTTAAGATTGTGTTCATGTGGTTTTGAGTCATTTTTGGCACTTGTAATGTGGGTTTTAGTTAGGATGACCTAATTAGGTAAATTGTGTAAGCTAGGAAAAATAAACTACTAATAAGGAAGTAAAATACCAACAATCATACCTCCTTATTCGCATTTCCTGTAGAAAACCCTCGAGAATGGGCTAGGAAACTGGATTGAGCCCCTGATTGCGTGATATGTAGGTGCTTTTATTCAAGACAGAGCAAGGCCTTTCTGCAACAACGATCCACTTAATTTTCACCAAATTGGCAAAAGGACTATGGATTTGGGGTGCTTGAGAATGATACTATTTGGGCATTAGGATGAGGTAAAAGGATGTTCTTTGCTTAAAGGATGCAGAAGAAATTAGACACGTCATTCAATATTATTCTCCGTGTCTCCAGAGGGGATGGGTAAGGTTGTATTTATAGCATGGGTGAGTAATTAACTTAGTGTAATTTAAGTAATCATGGTTTGAAAATGTGGGCAAGATTAGGTGAGTGGGGACCACGAAGAATGGGTGAGGATTTGATTTTGGATTTTTAATTAATAAGTGGAGGATTTTAGGTGAGTGGGGACCACGAAAAGTGGGTGAGGATTTGATTTTTAATTTTTAATTCAATAGTATAAAAATATGGAGAATAATGACATGTGGTGAGGATTGGGTTATTTTTTTAGGTTTTGAAATGGATAATTAATCAAATTATATTTGATTAATTCAAGTGTATATTTGTGGGAAATGAGGAAGGGGAATTAATTGATTTAGGACATATGAAAAATTAGGGTATCTATATTTTCCTCTTTAGAAGTTTACTATGAAAGTAGTGTCCTTTCAAAGAAAGTAGACGAGATGGGGAAGAATTCAATCTACTTTTCTTAAGAAAAATTGAGTGAATGTTTGTTGGGGAGAATAGAAAGTGGTGAGTGACGGATGTCATAGTATTCTCCAAGACAAAAATGTCATGATAAGATGTGATTATGGATAGATGTGATGATTCCCCTTGAGAGGACTTACAAGAACGGAATATACAGTAGAACTCTCGAAAAGAGGAAAGATGAATTCTATGGAGAAGTGGACGATAATGGAGTGGAAGAGACTAGAATGACCGCACGATGCAAATGGAGAAAATATTCAATCGGCCTTGAATTTTAGGGGTGAGGGTGTGTGGAAAGAGAAAAGGAGCTCCAGATGACTCATCCGAGCGTGAGATGTAAATTCGGTATGATCGACAACTTGCGGTAAGTTTGTGTATTTATGTAAATACTTTCATTCTAGCATGGTCTTAAATACATGTTGAAAACATATATAAATTAAGTTTTGACAAAAAAACATTGTTTGCATTTACAGGCTCATCTACAAGTGAGTATTTAGTGGAAGAGGACTCGTAATATGGGCTTGGACAATCCAAAGTCATCTCATAGATCTCCATCTTCATCTAAGGGAGGGCCTTCTTCGAGCAAGGCCAAGAGAAGGATAGATTTTGATGATTAGGAAATATATATGTCTTACATGACATTTTTTTTGTATGTCTATGTGCATGGCATTGTATGTACGCCTATATGGCATTTGAACTTGATGGTATATGACCTATTTGGGCATTTTTATATTTATTATGCACATTACAATACTATTTGGAACTTGATATTTTTGTATGAGACCTTACATTTCTGAGATTATTTTTACATGAAACTAATATGATGTGCACTTGACAATATTTAAGACAATGGATTACTTTTTCATTTATTGGTGATGTGCATGTACTAGCATTTTTAATGTTTAATATGCATCAAACTTTGGAAATCAATATTTATATAATGTATGTATATAAAGAGTTACCTAATCTGAGTAAGTATTCATTCAATTTATCAATGTGTATATGTGTATTTACTTTACTTGCGCTTCTTCTTGCTCACGGTCTCTTTGTATTGGTTCCTATCTTATCATGCACTTACTACATTCTTCTATGCTTCTTAGTCTTCTCGATATTAAAACACCTGAAAGTCGTCACAATTTGATGCCTTTCATGTGTTGATATTTTGAGAATGTCTCTCCATATACATTACTCCAATGCTTGAGAATGTCTCCAAATGCAATGACATTCTGATTCAGACAACTCAATGATTTTTGATTGTCTAATCATGTCCAATTCATGTTATTACCTTTAAATCTGTATGTATTTCATGTTGTTTGGAAATCACATCACACCCTTCACTATGCTTGATGACTACCCCTATCCTTTTGAAGGCACTTTTGAAAGCATTCATGGGTTTATCATAGCATAAATTATCAATGAATGGAAGGTCACTAAGTCGTAGGCCAGCTGAATCCCATTCAGAACTAAACAAGAAAGATTTACTAGGCAATTGATAACTCCCATGTGTTCTTAGACATACCCCTATCAAATTCATTCTTAAGCCAATCTAGTCATTCAGGGCTCTTAAGGGCCTACACCGGACGAGGTAGTCCGAAAGCACGGGGAGCATAGGGAACCAAAACAAAGCCTCCCCTAGCATTCACCAGGCCATCGGGACGTGATGGCATAGTTGGTTCGGCGCCAAGAGCTTCCGTTTGCAAAGTATTATGTCTAGCAACCTTACACTAACTCAGATTGTAGTATTTCGCATGTTTACAAATAATAGAACAATGAGAGAACCGAATAGAGATGGATAAAATTGCGATAGTATTTTGTAGAGGGCCCCGACATGGAGGTTTAGGATTTTCGAGACGTATCTAGGTGCCACGACGTCTGAGAAATCAGTCGTCGAAGATATAGCGTGTTTTGGTCTCAGGGCTCTTAAGGGCCTACACCCGAACGAGGTAGTACGAAAGCATGGGGAGTAGGGAAACAAAAAAAAGCCTCCCCTAGCAGTCACCTGGCCACCCCGACATGTTGACATAGGTGGTTTGGCACCAAGAGCTTCTGTTTGCAAAGTATTGCGTCTGGCAGCCTTATATTGACTCAAATTACAATATTTCACACATTTGAAAATAATAGGACAACAAGAGAACCGAATGGAGATGGATAAAACCGTGATATAATTTTGTAGAGGGCCCTAACATGGAGGTTTAGGATCTGACGAGATGTCTCTAGGTGCCACGGAGTCCGAGAAATCACCCGTCAAAGATATATAGTGTGTTTTGGTCTCGGGGCTCTTAAGGGCCTACACCCGAACGAGGTAGTATTTAAAGCATGGGGAGCGTAGGAAAAAAAAGAAAGCCTCCTAGCAGTCACTTGGCCACCTCGACATGTTGACATAGGTGGTTTTCCACCAAGAGCTTGTTTCAGAAAGTATTGCCCGACAGCCTTATATTGACTCAAATTACAATATTTCACACATTTGAAAACAATAGGACAACAAGAGAACCAAATGGAGATGGATAAAACCATGATATAATTTTTAGAGGGCCCTAACATGGAGGTTTAGGATCTGACGAGATGTCTCTAGGTGCCACGGAGTCCGAGAAATCACCCGTCAAAGATATAGCGTGTTTTGGTCTCAGGGCTCTTAAGGGCCTACGCCCGGATGAGGTAGTCTGAAAGCACGGGGAGCATAGGGAACCAAAACAAAGCCTCCCTAACATTTAGCCACCACTCGACATTTTAGCGTGAGTAGTTGGTTGCATTCAAGAGCTTTCGTTTGCAAGTATTGCATCGTATCCGACAACCTTATACTTGACTCGAGCACTCACACTATTTCACGTGTTTGAAAACAATAGGACAACGAGATAACTAAATGGAGATGGATAAAACCACAATAGGATTTCATGTAGGGCCCTAACTTGGAGGTTTAGGATCTAACTAGATTTCTCTAGGTGCCACAGAGTTCGAGAAATCACCCATCGAATATATAACATGTTTTGGTCTCAGGGCTCTTAAGGACTACGCCGGACGAGGTAGTCGGAAAGCACGAGGAGCGTAGGGAACCAAAACAAAGTCTCCTCTAGCATTCACTTGGCCACCCTGATGTGTTGGCATAGTGTTGGCATAGTATTGCAAAGTATTGCGTCTGACAGCCTTGCACTTACTTAGACTGTAGTATTTCGCATGTTTGCGAACAATAGTATAGCGAGAGAACCGAATGGAGATGGATAAAACCATGATATAATTTCTTATAGGGACCCAACATGGAGGTTTAGGGTCTAACGAAACATCTCTAGGTGCCACGGAGTCTGAGAAATCACCCGTCGAAGATATAGCGTGTTTTGGTCTCGGGATCTTAAGGCCTACGACTAGACGAGGTAGTCTGAAAGCACGGGGAGTGTAGGGAATCAAAAAAGCCTCCCCTAGTGTTCACTAGGCCATTTGGATGTGTTGGCATGGTTGGTTCGGCGCCAAGAGCTTTTGTTTGTAAAGTATTGCGTCTGACAGCCTTACACTTAGACTGCAGTATTTCGTGTGTTTGCAAACAATAGAACAACGAGAGAACCAAATGGAGATTGATAAACCCATGATATTATTTTGTAGAGGGTCCTTGACATGGAGGTTTAGGATCTGATGAGACATCTCTAGGTGCCACAGAGTCTGAGAAATCACCCGTCGAAGATATAGCGTGTTTTGGTCTCAGGGCTCTTAAGAGACTACGCCGGACTGAGCTAGTCCGAAAGCACGGGAGTGTAGGGAACCAAAACAAAGCCTCCCCTAGCATTTACTTGGCCACCCTGACATTTTGGCATAGTTGGTTTGGCATTAAAGCTTCCTCCTTTGCCAAGAGCTTCCATTTGCAAAGTATTGCGCCTGACAACCTTACACTTACTTAGATTGTAGTATTTCGTGTGTTTGCAAACAATAAGAAAACGAGAGAACTGAATGTAGATGGATAAAATCACGATAGAATATATTAGAGGGCCACGACATGGAGGTTTAGGATCTGACAATACATCTCTAGGTTCCACAAAGTCTGAGAAATCACTTGTCGAAGATATAGCGTGTTTTGGTCTCAGGGCTCTTAAGAGACTACGCCCGGACGAGGTAGCCCAAAAGCACGGGAGTGTAGGGAACCAAAAAAAAGCGTCTACCTAGCCATCCAGACGTGTTGGCATGGCATGAGCTTCCCAGTCCCACAAGCTACCATTTGCAAAATATAACGTCTGACAGCCTTGCACTGACTCAGACTACACTATTTCACGTGTTTGCAAACAATAGGAAAATGAGAGAACCGAATGGAGATGGATAAAACCGTGAAAGGATTTTGTAGAGGGACCTAGACATGGAGGTTTCGGATCTAACAAGACATCTCTAGGTGCCACGGAGTCCGAGAAATCACCTATCAAAGATATAACGTGTTTTGGTCTTAGGGCTCTTAAGGGACTACACTGACATGATTTCTTGGACTCTGTGGCACCTAGAGACGTCTCGTCAGATCCAAAACCTCCATGTTGGGGCCCTCTACAAAATCCTATCACAGCGATTTTATCCATCTACATTTGGTTATATCGTTGTCCTATTGTTTGCAAATGCACGAAAGACTACAGTCTAAGTCAGTGTAAGGTTGTCCATTGTCAATCACTTGAATAATATAGGTGGTGAAATGAGAATTTATGTTTGATGTTCCTTTCTAATATTTAATTTATCTTAACTTCACTTGGCTTCAAGAATAATAAATTCTCTACTGACAGTGCCAACCACGTGAAGGTGGAAGATTTTTTGGCATCACTAACCTACATAAACATGTTAGTAAGCAATTAAATAGAATTTTAAATCATACAGAATTTAAACAAAATCATTTAAGTAAATATTTAAATTAAATTCATGAAGAACATACCTTTGCAAATTCAATCCAATGAACTGCAAAGATCAGCTCTACTCTTGACAGAGTAAGAATTGCTTCATGATCTGATTCATGAACCTTCCACAGATTATTGTTTAATGGCCGACCTCGATATTTGATCAATTTACTATTTGTTTGCAAGGACCAAATGTGAATAGTGAAGTATCATTTGATGTAATTCATAGTCTTCAAACAACCAAATGTTTGATTTTTTGATAGGATATCATCGAAGCCAAGTTCCAATGACTACCACTGACCCAGTGGGATACTCAAGGTCTTCACGATCAATGACTGTGGAAGTCAAAAAAATTCCCCTCTACACAACGAGACAAGAAGTAGTATGTTCCCTCTTCGTTAAATTTTGTTGCAATAACTGCAAAAACATGCCCTACATCACAAAGTAAAATTGTTCAGTCAAATTTAAAATACATTAAGAGTTGACCATTTAATAAATTATAAATCTAAAACATGGCATGTACATATATGTATGTACCTTGTTACACTAAATCAGAGACTCGGTCAAAGTCAGGTGATGTTGTCATTTGATCTGAAGACCTTGCAAGTTGTAATGCTCGTGGAACTTGATGTGTGTCGAGTGGAATTAAAAGTCTACAAGTCCATTCATCCACCCACTACTATGACTCACATTCATTCCACATAAAATCACTGCATGATATACAAAAACATGCCATGCACTTAGTATAAATAGTCCAAGCATTTGCATTTGAACTACGGAATGAGTGCATATCACTTGATCCTACAATTGTCATACAATCTTCAAAGTTTTCAAGATGTTGTTCCTCTATCAACCAAAAATATCTACGAACCGTTGATCTCTCTTGAGATTCATGGCCCATATTCTTGACACACCAATCAACAATGTTTTTGCATCAGAATTTAGTCTGTAACTTTGTGCTTTTCGACCAAATGTAATGTTGATCAAAACTAATGTTCTTCTCATTCAAGTTCACATAAAACACTTGGAAACACCCTTGTACATATTTTGTAGAATGTGTCCGATCATCACTGATGTAGAAATGATACTCTCTTAATATTTTTTGATTTTGTTCAATGCTTTATGGAGAGTGCATGAATGTTATATGCATGAAAATAACAACTTGCGCTTAGTTATAATATTGAGACCGAACCTCCATTTGTGGTTGCAATGTGTAATTCTCTGCGAAGTCAAATACTGAAATAATAGTATCAAGTGGGAATGTGTCCTTTCTTAACTTGAATTGTTCATCTAACCATCGAGCTCTATGTGTGTGCCTTGCATACTCATAAAAAAATTCTCTCTAAATTTGACCATATATTCTTATACAGGTAATTGTTTTGTAACAAGCTCACACCTCTTAGATTCTTTTCCATCTTTTAATTGATATGCCACCAATTTATATTTGGTGAAACTAACCAATTCTTTTCCTATTGAATCTGTACTCTCCTCATGGATACAACTTTTCAGATTTGGCAAGCCACCACATACATTGCACGTTCCATCCAAACATGCTTTGTTATAAAAAAATTGTCTAGTTGATTTTTCACAAAATATTGTAGGAATAAATTCCCTTGAAGATTTTGGTGGGACATTTAATCCACACTCCTGCAACATGATGTTAGTATGTAAAACATGACGTATTTGACAAAAAACATCGTAATGGATTGGATATTCAACATGATGCCTGCAACAACAAGTGGTACGTGAGTGATTGATTTTCACATAAAAGGGTTTACCCATTTCAAATAATATTTGTCTAATGTTAATTTATGGATTTTCATTCTTAAACTTAGAGAACAATTGTGTTTGAGTCATATTCAAGAAATGTTTTGCACACGATATACAATTACGAGAACCTATTCTTCTTTTTAATGTATCTCTTCTATTTGGTGACACCCTTGTGTTCTCATTCCAAAATTTACAATAAATTCTTTTAGAATATCATATGTATTCTTGTCTTTTCATGGAAGTCTGCTAGAGAAAGACCAATAGTCAATGTTATTGACTAACTCAAGACGTTTACGTCTCTCTATTTCTTTCATTAGTGTTTTTTTGTTTAGCTTCAAAGCACTGCTTGTTTTTCTAATCAAGTGTTTGTTAACTATTTTATCACTTACTATACAATTAGTAAGTGCACACCGTGTAACATTACTATCTTTGGTGCATCTTTTGCCACCTACAGTTTGGTATGCTTTATGTATGTTTTCAACAATTGATGCATTTTGATCAACAACATTAGATGTTATTAACCCTAGGGTCTTCATTATAGGTCTCATATTAATTAATTTCATGAATGTAACAAATAATTGACATCTTTGTGTGTCATTTAAATTCTCAAAGTAATTATCCCAAATTCCACTAACTTTTCTTTTCGCATTTCTTTCAGACATTTTGTTAGGCATTTGTTTTATAATGTTTTCATCAATTTCAATTAAGTGAATTGGTTTTCTTCACAAAATGGAAGGAGGTTTTCTTAGAGGTGAAGATTCATTTACAAGGTTACTTTCTTCATTCAGTGTTTTCATACAAATTTCAGGGTTAGCGTTTGGATTCTCAGGTAAGGGTTCAACAATTGGATTCATATCAATTTCTTCATCCATACCAACATTGTCATTCAATTCAATATCATTATTCATTGCAAAATCATTATTCTCTACATTTTCATTATGTATTTCATCCTCATATTCTAATACATTAGCTACATTTGATATAGCAGATGTACCTTGCCCTGCACGAAGTTTTTGCATTCTCTTCAATTTCTTTATTCTCATCTCTTCTAATTGCTCCGGTGTCTTGTTCTTGACTTTCCTCTTGTCCTTAGCTTGAATTTTATCGCCCATGATTAGAAAAAAATCAACTAGTGGGGTAGGGGACAAAATGAACTACTAAAAAATCGTGCAAGAATGTACAAAAATTGCAGACCAAACAAAATGTATGTAGAATTCCGTGAAAGAGATGAAAGGGACGTTGGGGGACCACAATATATAAACAAAGAATAACGTGTACGCAGTTATGATTTTTACCTTTTCCAACACATGCCTCAAGGCTTGGGATCCGGTTTGGATCCCCAAGCCTGAGGCATGGACCTGCACAAACACAACAAACTACGTGTTTTTGCAGAAAAACACAAAAATCCAACTTCCTCATGATAAATCAACATCAAATGATCGATTTGTTTAAAAAAACTTATACCACGACATAAAGCAAAGTTTCTTCTTTGTATAAATATTACTTTTCAATTTTTATAACAAATACAAGGTTTCATATTATTTATTTTCTTAACTATGCCTTTTTATAGCTATTTTTTGAAGTTTAAA
The DNA here is from genome assembly GCA_018340775.1 of Taxus wallichiana var. yunnanensis. Classification (NCBI taxonomy): domain Eukaryota; kingdom Viridiplantae; phylum Streptophyta; class Pinopsida; order Cupressales; family Taxaceae; genus Taxus; species Taxus wallichiana. Next base: position 231,934,336 of record CM031238.1, on the reverse strand, counting down.
CATGTCTATCTTTTTTTGTGTATCTTTTTTTGACTCATCAAAATTGAATAAAAGTTTTTAGGCACAAATTAGGCATAATTCTATACATATTTTTAAAAAAATTCTAATTTTTGATATTTTTGAGGTAGTTAGGGGGGCACGGTCGGAGCTCTGTTATTTTTCAAAACATAAAATTTCTGTACTAGAAAAATCATAAATAAAAAAATATTCACTAAAAAAACTTAAATAAATTTTAACACAAACTAGATGCTCCTAGCTATCTTTCTACTAAAGGGTTTTCAAAAATATTAAATGGTGCTCAAAAAATGGTGGGGGCACGAAAGTCACTCTATTATGTTTTTTTAACAAAACCAGGAGCACATGTTGGTATTTTAGTTGTTTGACCCACTTAAACTTATATGTTTTCAATAAAATTTAGTAGCTTAGAAACTAGACACAAAATGCTGCAATTCATATTTCTACAACATCTTCCAATTTTGAGTGTAACTATTTCAAAAATATCATACAAGTTGAAGTTTTTTATTTTTCAGAAAAATGCGTCCACTTAAGACCCCCTTTTGGCCCCCCAACTTCGTGCACTTACCCAAGCTGTGTCTACAATTCACATAGATCTCTCACAACAACACTCTCATTTTTCTTACCACCTATCACATGTGTGTCGTTGTCACGACACCTCCCCACCACTTGTCTATGGTGTTGTCATCCACCGTCATAGCTTGCTTGCATCTCCTTGTTGTGATACAAATATACATATTGATTTTGTCCACTTGATTTATCAACAACCCGAATAATACCACGTAATAGCTTCCCATTTTCTCGGTTTAGTCCGTTTCCATTGGCGCCTAAAAATTTTCCGCCCATATCGTAGGCAATTCCTCAAATCTAGTTTTTCCCCTCACTATTCTCGATTCGGTGCCTATCCATCTTGTATTTGTTGGCCTCAAATTTCAACCATTCCCATCATCTTGGAGTGTAATACATATACCTTTGGCCTCAAAGTTCAATCTCTCGATTATGACGTACCTTTGACTTACCTACCCAATACAACGTTATGATCCTCATGTGTGGATTCCACTAATGCCTCGAGGTTTTAGTGTAACGGTTCGTTACATTTGGTACCATCGCAACTACCCAGGTTTAAGTCTCGCTAAGACAAATGGCTACGTCGGCATTGCAGTGTGGCTATGTTGGCATTGGCCTTCCTGATTGGTTTTCCTTATTTGGAGGTTTCCAGGATAAAATTCCTTGGCGTATGTGTGTGTATTAATTCATTTCTCTTTGTAAATTTCAGTTCTAAGGCATAAACAATTCAATCATTAGCTCAACTGTCATTTTCTATTTGAAATTAGAACAACAATATAATTGTGATTTTGTGAACGAATTCCAAAGTAGATAGTTTACAGATCAAGAGGCTAACCAAAAACCTAGGTATGAATAGGAACACATTTGATTGTTCAACCTCTTTAAGAATCACGATGTTGCGTTTCTATGTGTTTTCATCTCTCCACTATATGTTTACATTAGAGGACTACATTAGAAATACTCACATACACAAGTGAACAGGAACATACCACATCTGTTCTTATTTTTCACATTACGCCGAAAACTAAAAACAAACAAAAACTAAAAATAATCACACATGTGCCACCAAATCATTATATATGGCCCTGTCGTTAGCGATTCACGAGAGGTCATTGGTTATCCTCCAGCCTCCGATGCCTTCGTCCTCCACTATCATGTTACTAGCTCAGCCTCATTTGGATATGAAGCTCAACAATTTCTGCACATTGGGGTTTATTTGTATAAGTTCCCCATCGCAATGTGAATAGTTTATTTTTTGGACGTTGGGTAACACTGAAAATGCGTTCGCGAGGAAATTTTTTTATTTTATTTTTTAAAACTTTTACAATAACCCCTTTTTGTTGACAATTACAAATACAATAATTTTTTAAACTTTTATAAGACCAAAATATATTTAATCCAACTATGGATTAAATAGACTTTTTACTTTGATGACATTTGACACAAATTAAAGAACTAAATATTTATATACTAATCTCTAATTCTAAAAAGAATTGACCTTCTTACCTGTCTCTTTTTAAAACACAACTATTTGGCCCTTTAAAACCTTGGTTTTTGTGCCACGTGTCAAACTCATGTGCGAGACAGATAAAAATAGGTCGTATGGAGGAAATGCAAAAGTTGGGTAGAAGATAGAACAAGCTTGGCATGGAGAGTTGGAAATTGATTCACGAAATCAAGCCGCTTAGTAGATATATAAAATATTTGTTTGCAAAAGTATGTATATTTGTGCGTACGCGAAGACCAAATCTCAAAGGTATCATAACATTAATCAACCAAGACATGTATAATGCCATCCCATTAACAAATGTAGACCCAACTCTACAAGTTATTGGTTTTGATTCCACGTTGACATATGCTGAGTATGAACTCAATATGCAGGAACCTCCACAAAAAGTATTAGATTTCCGATATAATCTATAGGCGTGACCATAAAAATTGTTGTCTATTGAAATACTCCTTAATATGACGACTTGTCAGGGAATCCAATTTAAAGTCCGCCGCCTTCGTCTTGTTCAATGCTCCAATGCTAAACAAGGAATCGATCAATAACAATCCATAAATAATTGAAATTCATTTGACATCTAGCTATTGTGATGGATGCAGGTGTCAATGGCAAAGTAAGTTCGATCCAATGTGCTATGAAAATTGAACCAATGCAAACTGATATGTTTCAGTATAAATTGTTGACCTCACTATATACGATATCTTCACAGGTCATAACACTATATTCATATACGTGGATCTGATCAAGATCACCAAATGTGAATGACTCCACAATGAAATGTTTGACCTCGTCTAAATGCCAAATCAATGCCTGCATTGAATATACAGATCTATAGATGTACTTATATGATAGCAACGAATGTACAACAAATGTAAATGTGTGGAGCAGTTATATATAGAACACTGGAAATTATGTAGCTAGCACAACACTAGGATTGCACAGTCGCTAATAGCATAAGGATATATATCTAAATAATTTTAATTCTACAAAAATCTATGTTTTCTTCATAATGGGCAGTAAACAATGGTGACTCCCCTTCTACAAATAAAAAAACATTTTAATCATAAATCTTGCTCTTCCGTTCTCAAAGAATCCCTGCTTTGATACCAAATCTTGAGCTAGGTTCAAATGTTCATGGAAAATAACACAATAATTTCTCACACAATAATATATTTCTTCTATTTTATTCAGCATAATACATTTTACATATATATAGGAGAGGAATTCCTATTATTAAGGAATCTCCTAAAACCACTCAATCCTACAATATCTCCTAATTTCCTATTTTCGAACTATTATTATATTGTTGTTAAACACAACAACATTACAACAAATATATATAACTAAGTTATATTTTACCCTACTGTAAATCACCCACAATCATGTGAACATTAATTTTCCTAACATTTTTTGGGTGCCAAAACTATTTTTTTGATATTTTCTTTATATATAAGGTATTTTAAGCATAACTATTGGATCAAGTAAGAGAAATGAAAAGTTTGAAAATATAATTCATAGTGATACACATCATTTTAAAAATCATAAAACACACCTATATGACATGTGAACATGTGAAACTATGCCAAAAAAGTCCTTTTTTAAAAACGGAAAAACCCATTTTTATTGGTGTTACAGACCTGTAAAATTATGGATGTCAACGATTGGTTCCCTTCCCCTAACGAATTCGATTTGAATAATAATTTTACACTTTAAAGCACACTTATGTGTCTTTTGCGTAGTGAGAATACAAGGTAGTCCCATTATTATCATCATCATCATTATTATTATTATCCCCCAAACGGATGTGATTTAAAGAAATTAGGTTTCAGTGTTTTAAAAATAGCAAAATTGTAGTAAGAAATTTTTATTCTGAAAGAGAAAATATTTCAGAAACAGCGCCCACACTTAACGTATCACTGGTATTCTACGAAAAAAACAAACCCTGAATTGCTCTTAAAAAGAGCAGGCTCACATGTATATTCATTTCCTGTTATTTTGATTTTGCAGAATTGAGAGGCAACACGAAAACAAATGCTGTGAAAAACAAGGCAGCTTGATCGTCAAATTTAAACCCTAATTCCTCGGCAATGGGGTTCGAGAAAGTTAAAAACATCCAGGTGAGCTCTGTGACACAGTTAAAATTTCAGGAGAAGCAGAAGAAGAAGGCTAAGTCTGGTGGGTTTGAGTCTTTAGGGCTGAGTCCCCAAATTTTCAGAGCAAGTAAAATGGAAGGGTTATCGAGTTCCCACTCCAATACAACGAAAAACAATGCCGCTTATTATGTCTCAGTAACACCCTGAATTGTTACTTTCTCCTGAGCATTCAAGTGTTGATATATGATTTCTTCTATATAAGGACATGTTCCTTTGGTTTTGTGAAGTCATGCTTGATATGGATTGTATCTTCTTTGCTCTTGAAGATCTTTGACTGAGCCAGAATATGCTTGGACTCTTTTGTTTCTTTCATTCTTCGCACTTGAGTTCAATTTGATTTCTGGATGAATTGTGGATTTATCCATCTTTATGACTCAGCCTTGGATCAGTTGCATTGATCCAAGGAATGTTTTAAGCTTATTCAGGATGAACAAAATTTATTGACCTTACGAAAGTTACAAGGTCTGAATGAGTTTGAATGATCAATCCCGGAGTTTAACTCAGGATGATCATGATAAATGGACTTTGGTTACAGATATCGTAACATCAGGAAGGCCTAGACCTTAAGCCAGGTAAGATGTTCATGTTTTTACCGTAAGCTTAATTTAGTGATGCCAAATAGAATCCTTTACAGGAATGTTTTACCCTGTATGGACTCTAACACTGATTGGTCCTATTTTGGAGACCTAGACTAGATTCGTTAAGGTTAATAATCTTAACCTAAACTATAACCTATTGGTTAAAATAATTGCTAATCTAACCTAGCCCTAAACTATAAGCTTAATGCTCCTAAGAGTTAACTACACCTAGCGCTATGGAAGTAAGACTAATGTCTTACCCTATGATCTAACCTATGTTTCTAACCTATCTTAACTAATGATAAGAATGGAGGGGGACCTATGAAGGGTCGTGAGTCATGGGCGGTGGTTTCCATGGCATTTATGAGGGGGATAAGGTTGAAGGACTTGGAATGCTATCAGGTTTGGCGGAGGTTGCAAACGGCTAATGTAACCTGACGTGGCAGTATCACCAAGTATGGGAATGTTTGTTTGTTTTCTTTTGGCGATCACCAATTTTGGTGGTCGGTGGCAATGGAGAATAGGTGGGAGGATGGAAGTTAATGCAATTAATGAACTTGGTTCCCGAGCGTGGATTGCTTGGGAAGGCATGCAAATGGAATATTGTTTGGTTGTTTGGTTTTCCATGCATTCCATTTTTTCACTGCTTGAGCCTTTGGTTCTTCGAACTGCCTGTCTACTCTGTGTTGCATGGCAACTTTGAGAATTTCTAGCTTCCTTCTCTGTCGGGGAAAGTTTATAAGGCATGAAGGTAACAATTTATTGTTGTTTAATCTATCGTGGAAGAAGAAGAGAAGGTGCGAGCACATTCAGAGGTCTTCTTCGAATTTTTAAGTGACACTATCAGGCATGATAGGCCCTAACTTTTAAAAATCTTACTTTCCTTCAAATGCTTTCATTAGAACAACTCTGTTCAGATGATTTTTTTGTACAGTTGGCTTGGCTGGAAGCAATGTATTGGTTTTCTTCTTTTCTTGTGGATTTGAGAATCCTCGGTTATATGAAGACTGTTGAAGTCCTTGATTTTTTACATTTTGGTACGAATTTCGTTGAAGTCCTTGCTGTGATTGCATATGAACACGACTTATGCTGGAGTCCTTATTGTGTTTACATGTTGGTTCGACTTTCGTTGAAGTCCTTGATTTGTTTACATTTTGGTACGACTTCTGTTGAAGTCCTTGCTGTGATTGCATATGAACACGACTTCTGCTGAAGTCCTTGTTGTGTTTACATGTTGGTTTGACTTCTGTTGAAGTCCTTGATTTGTTTACATTTTGGCACGACTTCTGTTGAAGTCCATGTTGTGATTACATATGGATTCGACTTCTGTATATGTTGTTTCCTTGCTTCTTGATCGACCGAGGTAATGAGTTCCTAATCTGTACCATGTTAGACGTTATGCCGATGATTTCTTGGTTGAGGAACTCCGATTCTTAATAACGTGTGGGTAATCCTAGATCTACATGGATGGAAAATTAGGTTTTGTACTTGGAAGGGTTGGGATTGTTTTGATTTCACTTTGTAGTGACCTTGAAATCTATTATTAGAAATCAGCTAGTAATATTGGAAGTGCTATTTGTTTGGTATCCTTGAACACAATAACAAACTATCCTTTATAAGGACTGGAAATAGTTAGTGTTACCTATCGGTAAGTAATGATAGCAGTTACCCTAACTCGTAGTCTAAAATGATTCGAGTCCTAGGTGAAGGGTAGACTGTTTTAATTGGATCAGGATTGTGGACTGATATTTGAACGTATATGTATTTCATTTATAACAATATATGTCTTTTGTTAATGTGCAATTGTAAAGCCCTTGGGATCTTAGGGCGACCTTTTAAACAGTTCTGCCAGATTGGATCTAATGGGAAACTTGGGCGTTGATTTTCTTGCTTTCTCTTCTTCTCTAATTGAATTCCAGATTGATTGTATATGCATTACTCCTAGAAAGTTGGTACAGTCCTGAACTTGTTTGGAATGGAGATCTGGATGCCTCTGTTTCTTTCTCTTAGATTGTAAAGTATATGTTGATATAGGAATTTTGGAATACGAAAGTATTCTCTCCCTTTCTAGAAATTATGAGTGCTCCCTTCTTTTGTATTTCCATAAGAACTCTACGAGAGGGGTATAAGATGATTAGACTGTTAAATTTATGAGGAAAGAATGGTAAGTGCTTAGTCTTGACCGAAGTTTCTTTCCTTATCTACAGTTATATTAATACCCTGTTTGAGTTATTCAGTTATCTACTTTAATAAAAGTAGTATTGTAATAGAAGTTGGTATACTTATCAATGTCATTGAAATAATGCAATGAGTATAAAGGAATTCCATCAGTTAAACTTGCTAGAGGCTATAATCTATCTTTGCTAAATTGTTAAATGCACATCTGTTGGATACACGTACTGGTAAGAATTCATTCTTGAATGGAGTAATTTTATTGGATTGTTACTGTCCTTGGTTTTCAGATGGATGGATATTTTAGATTCATTTTGTTTCTTCTTAGTCTCTAACATAAGATGAATCATCTGAAAAGATTAAAGTTGATATGGTAGTTATATTATGAAGTTATGTTATAAAGTCATGTATGGTAGAAAGATAATTAGTATTATACATGTACATAGGTTTGATCAGATGATTTCATTTAAACAAGTTGTTTAATGGAAACAATTGGTGGAATGCAATTGTTTTAAGAATTAGTGCTTATCATGCTCAGTTCACTGAACTGACCTGTGCTAGCAATTTTTGCAGATGGTCATCGTAAGTGGTAAAGGCACGCAGATCTGATATGATGCTCAGATTGTTTAATCTGGTTTTTATGATGAATTCCAACTTGATTTCTCTAATTGTACTATAGGAAGAAAGTTATTCTTTTGCTGTTGATTATTGTATCAAATATGCCGAAGTGCATAAGTTGTAATTGTATGGCTTGGAAATAAATGAAAAGGGGAAATTGTTACTTATGTGGCTGCATTTTTATTTGTTGAATTGAACTTCTTATGTCAGAATGAATGAGAGTGCATTTTTATTATTATATGCCATGGGAGCTAGTTGGATTCCCTAAGTAAGCCTTGTAAAAATTATGTGACTGAATACTTCATGAATGAATAGTAAATTCTTTTATATTATGAATAAGGCTAAATTGGAAATTAGTCCACTACCTTTTTGGGAAGTTAAGGTTAAACTACGCCCTGATATGTAGCTATAACAGGAAGAGTAATCTATTACTCCCTAACAATGATCTAAGTCAAGGCAACGTAATTGATGGTTTTAAATCACCATGTCTTAATAACAATAAGTCAGATATATTTCAGTCTTCGGAGTTGATATAAACCCTTACGGGTTTAGTTAGCTTCCTTAAGAGAGGACTTAGGGCTATTGCCCAATTATGAGGAATAAGATTATTAGGAACCGATGGACACCTTGACGAGGTCTCAAATCTTATTAAACTTCTCTCAAAAAATTGAACTTAATTACGTAAGGCAACTCAAAGGTGTGAAACCCATGGTTGGGAAAAGACTACCCAGTTAGGAGGGCCTTTAATTCAAGTTCAACTCAACTTAAGTAACTTTTGAAGTTATGTAAATCTTTCCGAGGCGTTTCTGTAGGATGTTGACACATGTCAACTACAGGGTTGTACCTTCAAGAAGATTAGGATCTTCTCGAGGATACAACAATGCAGGTGACATATGGCAACACCCTTTTGCATTGATCGTTAAGATTTACACCTAAAACTTGAACAAGATTTTCCTTTGGGACCTGGTTAGGACCATAGTCATGTTATGAGGCAGCCCTTTGAGACTCGGGGTACCTTGACACACGGGGTTAACAGTGGTTGACCCAGTATGTCAGCTTATCCCTAGTCTTCAAGAGCATCCTTATAACGTGTGTTATGATATTAACCCATTCCTGAGTGAATAACTTGGGATAGGGGAGGCTGACAGAAGTTAGTATAAGACATTCTATATAACATCGGAGTGGGGTGAAGGATGTATTCCAGATTGACGAGTATGTCATCAAGGAATATGAGACATGAACAATATGTTTCAAATCTTTGGCCAAAGTATCGCAAGCTGCTGATTGCGTTGTCCTATGTCACCTAGTCTAAGGGACGTGATGCCGATGAATAATGGTAACAATTATTCAGATAGGTTCCTTGGATAGAGCATTCTGAAATCCCAGATTAGGGAAGAGAACCGCAAGAGTGACGTGTTAAAATAAAAATGCCAACTCTATGATACTCATGAATAGATCGGTAGATCGCCGAGTCATGGAATGAATAGATCGGTGGTACATCAAGTCATTACAGCTGCATATGGTTATCTGTTATAAGAATGATTGTTATGATCTGTGAGTTCTAAATTATGGTAGGCTTCTTCAAGATCTTCGCCTTCAGCTTCTTTCTTTTCTCTTTCTTCATCTTCAATGAGTCTTTTATATGCATTGGTGGCTTTTGCAATTAATTTCTGGAGAAACTCTATTATGTTTCTTCTCCAGTCTCTGTAATTTCAAGATCAAGAATCAAGATATAAGATTAGGCATAGTACTAGAACCCGAGATAAGCAGAACCCGATCTTCTTCCTCGGAAATAAGAATGGAAAACTTCTCCTTGGGGGAGAAACTCTTCCACTTCTTCACAACCTCTTCCTCTGTAAGGAGTTTGTCGTGATTTGGACACGTCCTGGGAACGGAGGCCTTGTAGGAGTGAATGGTCTTTCTTGACAATACCATTTTTCTTTCTCCTTCTCTTCTTCCTCTTTTTTGATTCTATTATCTTCATCAATTCTCAATTGTTGAGAATACTTTCTTTCAAGTTCTCTGACTTTGTTTGACAGAAATATCTTTCTTGCAGTGTCCCAGGGGGGACAGTCTTCGAACTCACTTTGTCGCAATTCCAATGGCTTGAGAAGAAGCTCTGATGATAAAGGCATCATCGGATGTGGAAAGTTGGCATTCATATTAACATTGATGACCATATTCACAAAAGATGGCAATGAACTATATCCAAAATTAGTACTATCAGAATCTGAATTAGAATACTATATAGCATTTACTTGAAATTCTTCATCAGAAGACTGGTATGAAATATCAGAAGAATAATTATCTGAATCACTTATTAAACAATAATCTTTATCAGTAATACCCTTGGTGGCAAGAGTATTAACCTTAGCTTTTCCCTTATCTGTATCTTTCTGGGAGCACTCATTAGCATAGTGCTTACCTCTACATATAAAGCAAGTAGGAATAAACTTTTTCTTCCTACCCATATACTTTTTCTTTCTGAAGAATACCTTTCTATATGGGCCTTTGCTTTCAAAAGTATCTTTATTCCTTTTATTGAATCTACTGTATTTTTTGTATTTATTGCTTCTACCCTGACCCTTCCCTTTTGAAAAAGAAGAACATTCATGACATACCTTCTTTTTGGGAGAAGATTGAGGCATGCAGCTGAAAGGGTCAATATCAATCATCTGGCAGAACTTATGTCCTAAGGCCTTTTGAGCCTTGACAACTTCTTTGTGATCCTTCTTTTCTCTACAGAGCCGAGCATTGGTTTCATCAATGATCTGATTAATGGCTCGAGACTTAATTCATCAGGAGTCTTTCCATGCATAGCCTTCTTGTATTCTGTGGAAAAGTAGGCAGGGAAAGATTCTATATATCTCATTCTCATTGTAGGATCATTAATATTTGCCAGAGTTGTAATACAATTTTTGCATATAACACTGATACTCTTTTAATCTGCTCATATCACATAATCTAGCTCTTAAGAATAAAGAAGTATTCTGGAGCTTATTACTATCAACATTACCAATGAACTCTTTAATAAGAGCAGCAGTTAAAGCAGAGTATCCACCTTGTAGAATATCTTTTTGATGTGGGTTGACATCCCACCATTCTCTTACTATACCAACAAAACCATTAGCAATCATTTCAGCTATTAAATGGGGATCTTTTCTATACAGAGTTACCTGAGAATTAGCCCAGCCAATCATTCCATGTATCATTTCTTTGATTTCTGTAATAGAATGACAGTCTAACTTGTACCAATTGGGCTGTAATGTTTGAGTTCTTGCAGTTCCATGCAATGGCTCAGCTGATGCACTTGATGATTCTCCTAGAAACATGCTTTCTGCTTCCTCAGGGAGAATTTTTACCATTCCAATTGAACTTTTACCCTTATCGGGTTTCTCATCATCTTTTTTCTCAAATAAAAACAATGGACTATACTGAGATAAAAGGGCCTTATGTTGAGTAGAAGTTCCAAAGCAAGCTCTGTGACTTCTTTCCAAGATACTGCTTGTGACCAATCTGGTTCTACCTCTTCTGGTTTCTTGGTATTTTCCAAGATTTGTTCTAACTGTGGAACCATGATGGGTATAGGATTGATGAGACTCTTGGACAGAATCTATTTTTGAAGTGATCTCGGTAGTAGACTTAGTTAAATGATGCAAACTAGACTGTGTACTTAAGTTATGAGTAGTACCTAACTTAGAAGAAACATCTTTCTTAATGTCTACAGTATGCTCAATTAGCGGTTGGACAATATCTACAACATTTCGGGTAACAACCTTAGGGATATCAGGACATGAAGATACAATAGCAGAGGTATTTTCAACAACTTTATCAACCTTCTTAACATATGTACTGACATCGTCAATCTTAGTATTCAACAACTTTAAAGCAGCAGACACATCTCCTTTTTGATTTAACTCTATGGCTTTCAATGTCTTTTCCATTTCAGCTAAGATAGACTCTTGAGACTGAAGTCTATCATGTACACTCTTAACAACTTTATTAGTCCAGTTGAGCATTTTGGAGGACTCAGATGGATCTATTTGCCTATCTACTGCACCTTTGATACCAAAATATAGCTTTTTGGGATGAATCTAGAGATAAGACTTTTCAGATCTTGCCCAAAGATGGAAATGATGAAGAACTATAAGATGCTTTAGAGGCCATGCTAATGGTTGGACCATTAGAGGGGACATATTTCGCTTTATCATTTGTTCATGTATTTACACCATAGGTAATCTCATATTGGGATCGTGTACAAGACTATTATGACTGCATATATACGTCTGCTCTTTTACAAACTTTCTACAAGACTCTCCTAAAGAGAAAAAAACTATCGAGATCCGATCGAACTAGATCAGGTAAATCAAAAAAAGAACTTTTAGATCCGAATGACAAAACAACATTAGATTTGTTCTAACTGTGGAACCATGATGGGTATAGTATTGTGAGACTCTTGGACATAATCTATTTTTGACTCGATCTCGAGTAGTAGACTCGCTTAAATGATGCAAACTAGACTGTACTAACTTATTAGTAGTACCTAACTTAGAAGAAACATCTTTCTTAATGTCTACAAGTATGCTCGATTAGCGGTTGGACAATATCTACAACATTTGGGTAAGAACCTTAGGGATATCGGGACATGAAGATACAATAGCATAGGTATTTTCAAAAAATTTATCAACCTTCTTAACATATGTACTGACATCGTCAATCTTAGTATTCAACAACTTTAAAGCAGCAGACACATCTCCTTTCTGATTTAACTCTATGGCTTTCAGGGTCTTTTCCATTTCAGCTAAAATAGACTCTTGAGATTGAAGCCTATCATGCACATTCTTGACAACTTTATTAGTCCAATTGAGCATTTTGGAGGACTCAGATGGATCTATTTGCCTATCTACAGACCTTTGATACCAAAATACAGCTTTTTGGGATGAATCTGGAGATAAGACTTTTGTACTGTCCAAAGATGGAAATGACGAAGAACTATAAGATGCTCTAGAGGCCATGCTAATGGTTGGACCATTAGAAGGGACATATTTCTGCTTTATCATTTGTTCACAGTCTTTACACCATAGGTAATCCGTATTGGGATCATGTACAAGACTATTATGACTGCATATATACGTCTGCTCTTTTACAAACTTTCTAGAAGACTCTCCTAAAGAGAAAAAAACTATCAGATCTGACTGAACTAGATCTGGGTAAATCAGAAAAAGAACTTTTAGATCTGAATGACAAAATAACATTAGATTTTGACTCATTTACTGCTGTGGCATTCTCCAACTTGGGCTGATTCTTTTCAAGAAACTTTTGAACAAAGTCCATTCTCTGGGAACTTTAACTTGAGACCATGAAATCAACTCAGGTTCAATCTTTTGACTTTCCAAACTTGCATGACTCACCACGCTACTGCCTTTGGAAATACCATGCTTAACAACAGGATACATGGTATTGACAAGCCTATAGATGACTTTATAGTGAATAGCAAGTGGACAAGCACCAGGCTTCATATGCTAGACCAGTAGTGGCAAGATGTAATCTTAAGACTGTTTAAGTAGATCTTCTTTCGTAAACTAACAGGTAGTTTGGATAAACTTCAAAAGAAATTGGGCCATTATGTAGACCGGTTTGTATAGCAGCAAGCAATGAATCTTTAAAACTATCAAATCTTAAATCCATAAGACAACATAAAACAGAGGCATTAAGACCTCGACGGAACAAGGAGTAATACCTATTTGAACACAACCTATATGTGCAAACTTAAAAGTTTTTTGCTTTTTAATGACTGAATATCAAAAGGATCTATAAGAGGAATATCATACTCTTGGGAAGACATCTGAGACACTTGTATTACAGACTCTCTAGTCTTTAAAGTGGTAGCAGCTATAAGATGAAAAGCAGTTAACTTATCATAAACTTGATTGTAGGGGATCTTAGGCAACTTCCATGCCGGTAAAGGATCTGACTCATGTTGAACATCAATTGCAGAATTAACAGGAAAAACATCAGATAAAATTACAAGATCTTGATCCAGATCTCTACCAGAAAAACTAGCACAATCTTCAGATTCCATGACTGGTACTACCAAGCAACTCTACAGCAGGGCTTACGGTATCGGCCTTCTACCTTAAACTGTGCACATCCACGGTGACTTAAAAATGGGAGGCTCACCTCTTTTCCTGTCTTATGCGGTATGAACTTGATTCACAGATGAAACAAGAAGAATATGCAAAACTTCTCAAGACAAAAACACAGATAACAAACTTGCAAATTTCATTAATAATATTTTCTCATTCAATTAGAATCCCTTACTCTTTAAAACAGAGAACACGCTCCGATATGTTGTTCTTTTAAATATCATGCCCAGCATAATCAAATGCCTTTTACTTCTTTGGAATAGCCCTGTGAACGTTTGAGTACTATTCATTCACAATGACCCATCTCTTATAAGTAGCGATTCACATTAATCCATCTCTAATCTAGTAGTCCCATGGAGAAGCATTCCCAATTTTTCTAGTCCTACAACTGTGCATTCCCAAATATTCTTAGTAAGTACCGTGGAGGAAATTTTGGAACGTTTTGCAGTTCTACGGTCTCATTTAAAACGAAAACTTTCAAGGTTTTATGGATTTTAAGTGGCAAATTATGTGGAAATTACTCTAAAAACTATGATTAGCAAAGACAGGCCACTAGTATGCCATATGCGACTTTCCTTAAAAATATCATCATTTACTGCAAACTTCTTGCTCGTCCATTGCTAGGAATAGATGAAATCTTTCTTCTTACACTCTGAGTATATTGGAAAAGATTCTGAAATTTGCAGTTGGCTAAATTTCTACATTCCATGGATCACCTGCATCTTAAGAATATGAGTGGTAGCCCCCTTCTTGGGATCCCACCCATAGTTTAAGAATTGATAATATATCTTCCCTTTTGAAGAGGCAGGATGTGCGAATGTAGAATTACTGCCCCCCATTGTTAGAATCAGCTGAATTCTTGCTCCTAAAAAAATAGCTGCTCCAAAAGACTCTAAATTTTACAGTTGCAGTCTTACAAATTGATAATAAATCTGTCCTTTTGAAGAGTTGGGATGTGTGAATGTAAAATTACTGTCCCCCATTGTTAGAATCGGCTGATTTTTTTGCCCTAAAAAGCTAGCCCCTCTGAATGTTTTGAAAAAGACTCTAAATTTTGCAGTTGCTGTAATGTTTTGCCTTCCACGAACCGTCTGCACCCTAAGGATAACGACTTTGGGATTTGATTCTATGCTTGCCCCCCTTGAAGAAGCTGGGGAGTTTTTAATCAAACTTAATAACAGAAGGGCCACCTAGCAGAAGGAAGCTGCAGCACTGCAAATTTGACCATGCTGCCATTGACTTGCTCTTTGTGCATGCCAAACTTGCATCAGAACATATGTTTGGCTTTGTGGTCTCATATACTAGTATGGTCTCATGATTGCTAATAAAATCATGTCATTGATTCATTCATTATGAGGCCAAGTCCATTAGTTTTATGCCAAGTATACTTGTAATTGAAGTTGGGGAAATAAAATTATTAAGTAGGACCCAATTTTCAAAGAAATACCACACACAATGTTTTGGGACACACACACATGCACACCTTTCATACATGGCGCATCCTAAAATAGTTTAGTTTGTGTGATGCTCATATAATAGTTGGCATGTCTCTCACTTTTTATGTATTTCCTATTGTGTTTCTTGAAATGGCTGCAGTTTAAAATGTTAAAAGTGAGCCATCATGTTTCAGTTGTGAAATATTTTGCTGCTTTGTTACTTTGACAGCGGCGCTCTTTGGCTTTCTCTTTTGTATTACATACAATCAATGTTACATTTAAAAAAAAACTTTGGTCTGTTCTTTAATGCAGATCTTCAGGCCACAGTGCTTGTGGGTGGGGATAGCATGGAGACTCAGTTTGAAGAACTAGCCAAAAGTCCAGATATTATTATTGCAACTCCTGGTCGTCTCATGCATCATCTTGCTGAGGTAGAAGAAATGTCTTTGCGAACTGTGGAGTATGTGGTTTTCGATGAGGCAGATCGTTTGTTTGAGATGGGTTTTGCAGAGCAGCTGCGAAAAATACTTGCTCAGTTGAGTGAGACCCGCCAAACTTTGTTGTTTAGTGCAACTCTACCTCGTTTGCTTGCTGATTTCGCTAAGGCAGGTCTTCGTGATCCTCAACTTGTACGACTTGATTTGGAGAATAAGATTAGCCCTGATCTCAAGCTCACATTCTTTACCTTGCGACATGAGGATAAATATGCTGCATTGCTGCATCTGGTAAGAGAGCAGATTGGTTCAGATCAAGCAAACATTAATTTTTGTTGCAACAAAGCATCATGTCAAAGCATCATGTTGAGTAACTATTGTTTGCAAAAACTTATTTCTCACTTCCTAGGAAGGTGAAAAGTCACAAGTTGAATGAGACAATGAAGATTAATGTGTGGTGTAGGTGAAGAGTCGATTTACATTGCTATAAATTGGGATGGTTTCTCCATTCCAAGGGATCCTAAAAATGCTAGATTTTGATAGCATCTATGCTGTAGCAATTGCGGATTGTTGTTGATGGACTTTGTGTCATCAATGCACATGAAATAAAAGCTACATTTCTTCCACTTTATTATTTTCCCTTTATTTGTACAACTTGTGTAAATGTCAATCAAGGAATAGAGTTTCTGCTTTCCAAGATGTATGAATGTGTGCAACTTTTTATACATGGTTTCCTCTCATCATTGACATAATAAGCATAGTTTTTATAAGAATATTGTGTTTCTTCCACTTCTCTCTTTTATGCACTTTGCAAGCATAGTGATGCAAGGGATTTGTATCTTCGGTAGATGAATCTGAGAACTTGGTTTCTAGGTTTTCCATATCACTAGATAGCTTCATTGTGCTTTCCTCTATATTGAATGTTGAACTATTCTAAGTTACTAGGTGTGAGCTCTGAAATTTTCCTACTTATGGCAGTAATATTCCTTTCCTAATTTATCTCCTTCCCCTCATTGTAATTTCCTCCCTTTTACCCTATACAAGAACTTTGCCACAGGTTCACTGGAGTGTCCCTGTATAATCCCCAACTAATTTGGATACCCACAACATTTAGATATGATTAGGATTAGTTTACTTTTAATAATGGGAGTTGTTCCATTCAATGTAGAGGAGCTTAGCCCCATGAATGTTGGTGGAGACACCTAATTTTCCATATCAAAAAAAATTCTCACCAATAGTTTTTAGCAACTCCATTGGGGATATATTTTCCCAAGTGCACCCAAAAACGATGTCTACCCAAAAAGTCAAAAATACAAAAATTATATATTCAAGAAAAAATCAGATTTCAAAGAAAATAATTTTTGAAGTTGACTTCGTCAAGGAAAGAACTCCTTTCACATTTGTTTCCCGCATCACAATGAAGATATTTCCAAATTGGAGTGAAGTACAAATGAGTGAAAATTAAGAAGAATAAGAAGGTCATGATCGAGAAAAGAAGATTGATGATTGACCATGGTTCCAAACCAATTATTACAAAGAAGGGAATTCAAGAACGACATAAGGGTCTCTTTCTTTAAGAAGTTACATGTCTCTAAAGATCAAAGAAAGATGAGGTAGAATTAGGAAGATTGTTGCTTGTGAAGAACCCGTCATAAAATCCTGGTGGTTACACTTTGAGAAGAGATTTATTAAAGGAAATAAAATGGGAATTGTTGTGGCCAAAAATCTAGAATGCAATATATTGATGAAAAATATGCAAGGGAGGTCTTGTAGACACACAATCACGCACTTTGGGTAATTATCTAGTCTTGATTGCATACTATTATTCATATGATTCCTCAGTAAGAAAAGTAATAATTAACCCATGTCTTTGACAACCTTGCCTTAGTTTTTGTTGTTAATTTTGGGATCACACCCTTAATTTCTCAATCTTCCTTTTTATTCTTCGGCATTTATCATCCTAGACACCAACGCCGGCCCAGAGACAGACATTAGATGCCCTCGGCCCCTCTAGGTGCCCCTATCTTCTTTGTAATTTAATCACATTGTTTAGGTCCTTTCTAGCAATTTGAGCATCTTATATTTTTGGTAGTATGTCTTTTCAAGGTTAATTATGAAATTCAAGCAAAGGAATCATATAAATATAAAGTTATGTGATCATAATAAAGGACCAAGCACTAAGCACTATCTTGTTAGCATGGTGTCCTAATAGGTGTTGTCATTGATGCAAAACCACATTAATGACAAAGTGAATATTTTAGGATGATGACATGATTTTTTGTGGTGCTAACATACTGGTATAGATGTATATCATATGTTCTGATGGGATTGATGATGTGTGCATGTTCTAGCAAGTCTATACGAGTTCTATGAGGTTTTCTTGGCAATATGAGATTCTTGGTTAGTTGGGAAGCATGTTGACATGATGTTTAACATGATTTGAGGGTTCTTGAGTACTCATAGCAGTGGTATGGTATATGTACATGTGGATTACTTGGTTACATGTGCTCATTGGGAGTAGGTATGCTTGCTTGGAGGTGTGACAGTGTGGATTGGAGCCATTTGAGATCATAGAAGCATTAAAAAATGTATATAATTGGCATATGAGGTATTTTTGGGTCATTTTTAGAGGTTTCTTGTTTATTTATTGTATTATTTCAGAGTGCCCTAGTTGTTATTATGAGGATCTAGCATGAAAACATAGGTAAGTCTCAGTGAATGGAGAGATTGAGCTATGGTATTGATATTCTGATGATTTGAGATGTTAGAGGGATGATTCATAGTTCTCTTAGAAACATTTCAGGTGACTATGATGTGAAATTTGTAATATATAACATATTTTGAGAGACAGGGTGAAAAACAACTCAAATTCTAGCTCAAAGTACAACTTCAGATGCTCGTTGTGAACAATGTGCTTTGCATGGGAACTTGGGACTTTCACGGAACCTTCTATGGTGAGTTAAGAATGTTTCAAAAAAATAATGAGTTCATTCAATTGTCATGTTTTCATGAACGAATGTTAAGAAGGAAAAGTGGTCTAAAACCCTAGTTAAACCCTAGCTAGGAGCAGTTTGTAGAGAATGAAGTATACTGACCCAGTTTTGATTTTTTCATCAAAATTGATTTTTGGATGTTGTATAGGACTCCTCATAATTTAGATAAATTTATGGTTGAGCTCACGGTGATGAGTGGGCCCCACCTAAAAATAGTGGTTTCTGAAGAAGAATATTTTAGGACAAGATGGTCCAAAGGAGTAACATGAAAAATTGATCGTGCATGATTATTGGGATTTTTTTTATGTCCATTGATATTGAAGGACACTTTATTTCAATTTCATGGTGTTTTGAGGTCTAAATAGGTTGTCTGGTCAAAGGGTAGTTTTGGGGTCTCAAATAGCAGGGTCCAATAAAATGATCATAACTTGAGCTACAGGTGGAATTTTAAGATGATTAGAATTTTTGGGAAATTAGATTCAGATATATTTCCTCATGATGAGGTCATATAAAAGGGTTTCCAGGGAATTCTTTAAGTAGGAATATTTTTGGCAGTTCAAGATAGGATATGTTCCAGTGAAAGTTTGGTGGTATTTGAAGCATGAGATAGATTGGGTGATGCTTACTATCACCTGGAAATTGAAGAAGGATTAATTTTGAACCCAATTAATATATTTTTATTTATTTACTATATTTATAAATTATTTTATGAGCTAACCTTTGGAAACAACTTTTTGGCATGTTGATCTAGTGAAGGAAAATGTTGTTGTGGTTTGAAGTGAAGGATGTTTCGTGAATTCTAACTTGCTTATAAGTGTTATACATGTTCTTAAATTTATTTGGAGTGTTAATATTGCATATTTTGGTTTATTAGAATTTATTTGGTGATCAGATGAAGTTTCCAGGGTGCAGGAAACAATTGTTTTGATAATTGAAAAAGGAATGGGCCCAATAAATGAAATAATTTGATTGTTTGATATTAATTGCAACCATGTATGAATTTTTAATGATATTTTATTCATATGTAATGGGTTTTGTGTAATGAAAAATTATGGTACTAATGTTAGGGCAATTTTAAGATTGTGTCCATGGGGTTTTGAGCCATTTTTGGCACTTGTAATGTGGGTTTTACCTAGGACGACCTAATTGAATCACTTGTGAATATTTTATTTAAAATTTTAAATTTTTCCTTGATGTATGGGTTGAACCAAAAGGATTTAATTTTTTTTCCTAATTTTGAAATGTGGAGAAGCATATAAAAGCATGTTTTTGGGTGTTTTTTGAACTAGTGAAGAGTGTGCAAGGTATGCGACCTAGATGAGTGAATTTTTCAGGAGGATGAGAATGAATTGAGATCATATCTGGTGTTTTATAGGTTTAGAAAGATCAGAAATAATGTGTGCAACAATTTGAAGCATTGAGAAGTGAAGAAAGAGTTAGATTGTGTAAGTTGAAAACCTAGGGTTTGAGCAAGGGTTTGAAAGAGTTTGGAGCTGAATCTTTGGATCACTATCAAATGTGGTATAAACATATTTTCAGTGGTAATAATTCATCAAAATATTTTTATGAGTCATATTCATGCAAGTATCTTGTTGTGTGTAATATCAACAATGGTTTAGTGGTTGGTGCTCCTTGTGGGGTGGGTGCCTCACTAAAGAAATATCTTGTGATGTGTAACATTCACTTGAGTATTTGTTGTGTGTAATATTAGAAACTTTTTAGTGGGTTTTCTTCCCCTTGAGGGTTTCCCACTTACATATTGTGTTATGGTGTTGTTTATCTTGCTCTTGGTTTATTGGATGAATGTTGTATGTTGTTGTGCACACATTAATGAATAGATAAATAGTTAATAGGTTGTGTGAGTTATCTAAAATTAAAGTTTGATTTTTAAGGACTAATTCACCCCCTATCTCAGTCCATTATTATTTTAACAATTAGTATCAGAGCAGATCTTTTTAGAGAACTTGACAACTTGAAAGGATATCCTAAAGCACAAAATGATGAGTGTTATAGTTGTAGGCAAGGCACCTATGTTTGATAGGAAAAACTATGATTTTTGGAGTCTAAGGATGAGGACCTACATTATGTCACAAGGATTTGATGTTTAGAAGACTATGGCAGATGGTTATACTCCTCCTGCCACCCCTATTACCGATCAAGCAGACAAGGATGCCTATGAACACAATTCTAAGGCCTTTAATGTTATCATTCGGGTCTTGGAGAATCTAAGTTGGGAAAAGTAATGTACTACAAATCAAAAAAGGAAGGATGGGATAAATTGAAATTCCTATATGAAGGTGAATCAAAGGTAATAATTTCTAAACTTCAAACCTTTAGAAATCAATTTGAATCTCTTAAGATGAATGATGAAGAATCCATTACTACATATCTACTTATGGTTGACAAAATTGTCAATAGCATGAAATGATTAGGAGAAGAAGTAAAAGAAGAAGTGTTTGTACAAAAGGTTCTGAGGTCACTAACTCCAAAATTTGATTTCAAAGTATCTGCTATAGAAGAAGCAAAGGATTTGACTACTTTGAAAATGGATGATTTGCATGGTACCTTGACTACCTAAGAGATGAGAATAGATGATCTTAAACCAGCCAAGAAAGAGGTTGCATTCAAATCTGAAATGAATCCTAAAAGAAATAATGTGAAGGATGATGAAGCCACTCTTGAGATTGAAGATGAAGATCTCTTTGCTATGATGGCTAGAAGGTTGAAGCTTGGATATGGTAGGTACAAAGGTAATTTTCCTTACAAATGTTTCAAATGTGGTAAGATGGGACATTTTTTTTTAATTTTCCTCACAAGAATAAGAATGAAGATCATGATTAATATGAGCATGATAGTGATCATGACAATAAGAACAAAAAGTATGATAAGGGAAAGAAAATATTTAAGAACTTTGATTACAAAAGGGATAAAATGAGTTTTTATACAAATGAAAATGATGAACTATTTGATGCTAGTAGTGGAGTTTCAGATTCAGAATCTAGATTAGATTGTGAGAACATTGGAAATTAGGCCTTATTCATGACTAAACAAGCCATGAGGTCTTCTAATGCGGATCTTCTTTGTTAGGAGATTTTATTTCAGTTCATTGCAACTATTCTAGTGAAGATGATGAGGAACATAAAGATGATTTTAAAGGAATTGAAAAGAAATTTAAAAAATCTGAAAAAGAAAGACAAGTTGAGTTTACAGATGGAGTATGAGAATCACTTTCATGAGCTAGAACTGTAATATGTGTCTTAATCTACCAATAAAAATGAGTCAATGAGATAGCTACAGGAAAAATTAAAGCATATTGTTTCAAAATTATAAGAACAAGAGATTTTTTGTTCAAAGTATGAAGAATTCGTATAATTTTTAAGAGGTAAGTTGTTAGAAGCTATCAACAAGGCCATGACCTTTCAGAAATTTGAGATAAGTACAAAAGACCTAGATGACCTACTTAGCAAACAAACAACAACAAATGATAGGACTGGATTTGGCTTCAAAGAGGAGTCTAAAGACAAGGAAGTTAATAAAGAAGACATTAATTCAAGTAAATAATCGGGTGAATCCATCACCAAAGAAGAGAAGAAGGATACACTCATCAAGGACAATATGAAACCAAGAGCTACTATAAGGCCTAATGCCTCAAGTTATGAGAGAACTTTCAATGGATATTGTTATTCATGTAATGCATTTGGTTTTAGGGAAAGAGGGTGTATAAGGTCCTATAGAGACAATCATTCATGGAAAGACAAAAAAAGTGAATTTTCCAAGAATATAGTGATTTTCTTCTCGTAGTATTTTTTGGTTCATAATGTTGGTTTCTTGTTGCGAGGACTATTAAAGGTCTTAGGAGTTCTTCAAAGAGTAAGTCTCATGAAAATGGCATCTCCTATTCACATTTTGGTACAAGAATATAGCTTCTCAAAGATTATGATTAGGGAAGATGTGCATGAGTTCTAAAGGTATGTAATTCATCGATGATGAATATTAAAGGGTTTAGTTTCATCTTGACATGTCTCTGTGTGTCTTAATGGTTTTAATGATCTTGAACATATTGCTTGTGGTATTTGTGTCCAAATTTGGTCTCTGTTTTATCTTTGGGTCTATGAAATCCTGCACTGTCTTGTCTGAAATCTTAAGAGGTTATATGGAGTTTTCATGGTGTATAAATTATCTCAAAATATGTGACATAGTGTCATTTATGTTTGTGAATCCACAAGTAAGATAATTTCATTGAAAATTTGGTGCCTTGCATTCATATCAGGGGTGTTATTTGTTCATAGAGGTCTGTGAACATTGTTTTGTGTGATCCAAGTTGTCATGATGCCATAAGTCCAGTTATGATGCACTTATACATGTGACAAACATGTCATGATGTCCCCGATTGAATATGAGTCCTTGAAAATGGCTGAGGAAGGTGTCAAATGTTGTTTGAAATCCATATAAGGTGGTATGAATTGTCTGTGCGTTTGTGTCTACCAAAAAATTACTTAAGGCATGTATCATGAAGACTAGAGGTATCTACATCTCTCCCAGATTATTAAAGAAGCCTTGAAGAAGAGATTGTTGTGATAAATTTTCAACTTGATCAGATAAAAGGATAAAAGGATAAAGGATAAGAAGTTTTATGTATCTCAAAATTAGGGTATTTCCAAGAAAATAAAGGTGGTCTCAGGTATGATATCATAATTTTATGCTTCATGACCATGATGAAAGGTGCTTAGGTGGTTGAAGAATGTTTCTCAATGAGTATGATGTGTTTTGAAGTTATCTATGGTATAAACAATGCTCTTTGAAGTGTCTCTACCCCGATTGTGTTTACACAATCCAACTAAGTGGTAGGTGTGAAAACTCATGTTTAAAGGTCAAGATGGAAGAATTGGAACTTAAAATTTAGTACTTATCATATAGATACATGGGGCTAGAGGAGGTAAAATTTTGGAGCTCCAAGTATGCATAATTTTTCAGTTATATGATAGTATTGGAGTTTTCTCTTTCTACATAATGAAGAGGGTTTGCTATTTAAAACCCTAACTCTTGGATATCTCAAAGTATTGATAAGGTACTCTAGTTGATTGACACATTATATGAAGGAATATAATACTACTCAAAGTGTTTCACATTCTCAAAATTATTGTGAGAAGTAATTGATCGTGTTTTATCATGATTTATGTTAAAATTGTTTACTACTGATACAGTGATGGGGTAATGGTTTCTTAAGAGAGTGTGACAATGTTACATCATTCTTGATGATGATCATAGCTTTGTGGTTCCCTTAGAGTATCTCAGGTTAGTTGGAGAACATTTGGTGATATTATCGATGGCCTCCTCAGCTGTGTTAGAAGTATTAATAAGGTCATCATGAATAATTTCACCAGGTGGTTGGTACCCAAGTCCATAGCCATCAAGGTTGGGGATAACATCTGGAGGTTCAATGATGCCTTGTTTGGTGGGGCCTAGTCTTCATCTGGAATAACCTATATGAGCCATCATCTTTTTGGGAATTGGATATTCGTTGTTAGAGAAACAAGAAGGTATAGAATTTTCAATAAGCCATGTAGTATCAGATGGTTCAAGGCACTCATTAGTAAAGTATCAAAAGTAGATAAAATGGACGATCCCAATAAATATGTTTGCCTTTTATTTTGAGATATATCGAGCCTCTCGTGCTATATTTGGGTGATAAAGGTAGTTGATCGATGATAAAAGTTTGATATTCTCCACACCCTATTGATTTCAGCTTAAGTGGTAGAGTGGGTAACAAAGGAGTGGATATGGATGGAGTGGGCAGAAGGGGAGTGGATGATGATGAGGTGTTATGTGATGTGGATGGAAGAATATCTAGAGAGACATATGAAGAGGTGGATGATGATGGTGGTGACGATCGTGTGGGTTTGGTAATAGGACAATAGGATTCCCGATAACTTTATGCTTCAAGTGCTTGGAAATATTGAAAAGGTTGAGGATTGTCATATATGGTGACTTTTGTACCAACATGCTTGAATTTGAGACATTGATGTAGTGTAGAGGGTATGCCATGCATCTCATGAATCCATAGTTGACCAAGAAATAGATTATGCGAGAACTGGATGTTTATAACGTGGACGAGGGTGGGAAGCATGACATACCCGACATTAATGGGTAAATATATAGTGCCAACTGATTTGTGCTCGGTATTATCATAAGATTTGATAGTAATAATATATTGTTGGAGATCTGATTCATTGTACCCTAACCATTGGATAAGAGTTAAGGTACAAAGATTAAGAGTAGATCTCATTGTCTATTAGCACTCGTTTAACATGGATATGTTCGATATGAACTTCAATATAGAGAGGAAGATTATGTGTGGGACTGTGTGGTGGTAGGTCCTATTGAGTGAAGGTGAGTGGAAGTGTCGGAGAGGGATAGAGGTGAGCAATGAGGGCTTGGAATTGTGTGGGGTCTATGTCTTTTGGAACGTGTGTTTCTTGAAGGGTGTGGTAAAGGATATCTTTATGGATGGAGGATGTTTTAAGAAGGTCCATGATAGATATTTGTGTGGGGGTTTTCTCTAGTTGTTCAATGATGTTGTATTGAGGTTGTGGCATGGGATTAGAAGAGGATGGATCGTATCCTTGAACCACCACACGGATCCTTCGAGTAGTCACAACACACTGAGGGTTTTGGGATGGTGCTTTAACTTTAATGGTGGCTACTTGGTGTGGGAAGTGGTGAATGTGGCCAACAAGTGACTTGTATTAGAATGGTACACGATGGTAATTGATGTGGTTGGAATGATGACTAGATGATTTGGGTTTACTTCTAGACTTATGCTGACCATGATTAAGAAGGGAATTTTCATAGATCCCAAGTTTCTGATTTTGAGAAAAAGAGAAGTATTGTCCTCTATTTTGATTTCACCTCGGTCAATAAGATATTGAATATAATTCTTTAATTTCATACACCTATGGGTGGCGTGACCCTTGATTTTATGGAATTTACAATATTCGTTCTCCTTAAACCATGAAGGTTTAGGTGGGACTCATCAATTGGTTGAGTTTGAGGGAAAATGACCATATTGGTAATAATTAGCTTATCAAGGATCACTTCTATAGACTCGCCAAGGGGGTGTAGGTTCTTCGTTTGGAGTCTTGGGTGGACCGAGGTTGTCCTTTAGGGATGGAGATGACGGTTGTTGTATGGACATGCTGGATATTCTTGGTGTCTGTTACTCCTTGTCGAACAACATTTTTATTCTTATTAAAATATTTAGGTTTTTCCGATGTAGAAGGTTGATTGGATTAGTTATGATTATCATGAGAATATATCTTAATAATTCATTTTATAACAAAGGTGTAAATTTTCATTCCCTTCTCAATGATGTCATCAAACGTGTTTGTGCAATGGACTTGTAAATGGAAGGCTAATTCCTGATTGAGGTTAGAGACAAAAATGGTAACTAGTTGTTTTTTGGGTATGGGCCATGGAATGTAGCTGGCAAGGGCTCGCCATCATTGTAGGAAGGATGAGAAACTTTCACCATTGCGTTGTTTGGTATTACACAAGTCAATCATTGTGACATCATGTTCTACATTATATGAGAAGTGTTTTACAAATTTTTCTGACAAGTCGATGAACATTGTAACAAAGCCTTTGGGTAATCGGAGGAACCATTCTAAATCGGGACTGCCTAGACTTCTAGAGAAGATTCTTAGCAAATAGGAGTCATCGTAGGCTACTTCTTGACACAACATATATAACTCCTTAACATGTTCACGGGGATCACATTTTCCCTTGTATTTTTCAAATTTGGGTGGTTCAAAATATGGTGGAAAAGGGACCTATAAGATTTCATGGTCAAAAGGATAGGGACAAAGTTCCTCAAATTTATATTGTCATCCCTATGTGCTGAGTTGTAACCCTTGAAGTGTTTCCTTCATAGATTTCACTTCTTGCTCCAAGGTTGGTTTTGGAGGATTGGCAGGTGGTGGGTTGAAGTTGGGTTGAGAATTTTGGGACCCGTGATCATTGGATGGTTACTGAGGCTAATTTGAGAGGATAATTGAGCAATTTGGTTGCTCATTTTTTGTAATTAGGATAATATGACTTCTTTAGATATGTTAGGGTGGTTCTCTCTGCCATCCCATCCGTATACAACGTGACAATTGGTCCGATTATGGCTGTCTGTGGATGATAGTCATTGGCCAA
Source organism: Taxus wallichiana var. yunnanensis (assembly GCA_018340775.1). Lineage (NCBI taxonomy): Eukaryota > Viridiplantae > Streptophyta > Pinopsida > Cupressales > Taxaceae > Taxus > Taxus wallichiana. Next base: position 231,907,521 of record CM031238.1, on the reverse strand, counting down.
TGTTATCATTTTCATCTTGGAGGATACTTTAGAGTTACTCATGGGTGTAATCAAAAGGAAGTTTTCCCCATGTGATATAGCTGGAGCAAGAGGGTATCTTTATTTTTCTCGATAAAATAGTTAAGCATTTCTCTTCTTCTTCCTTCGTAAAGTAGGTACTTGAGTCATCATCACTACTAGTATTGACCATGGTCTCCTCATCTTCTCCTCTAGGTTGATTTTCTTCGGCATTGGCGTCATAATAATTGTGGTTGAATATATCGTGTTCCATGTTGTGGTGATTATTTTCTTCATCGTTTCCGGATTGGGATCAAGTTACTATTCTCCTAGGTGCCATTAGATTCTGATGTTAGTGAGATGTATTGATGAGATGAAGATGTTGAATAAATGAAGGATGTTGGATAAAAAGTTACAATTCCTTGGTTAATCAATGTATAATCTCAATAATCTACTCTTGCTTATAGGATGAAAGAAATTTGAGGGGGAGAATAGAAGAAGGATTTTCCTCATTAGTAGAGGGCTTAGGATGTGCCTTGTTATAAGGGCTTAGAAGAATAAGATAGATGATAAGGGTATTTTTTCTATTAGCAAGATGTTGATTAATAAGATTAGGTTAGTCGTATCAAAAAGGGATCGTAAATGGGGTGTTTAGGATTGAAAGTGTTTGTATAAATGTGTATGAAGATATAAGGTTATGAAGAAGTTTGTGATGAAATAAGTATGTGATTGGGATAAGTTTTTAGAGTCTTATAGGCCTAAGTTAGTTTTGAGATGCCAATAGGAAACACCAAGTAATTAAGATGGTATGACTTATGTGGTTTAAGATGAAGGATAATATTTTTGTTTGGAAGATGGAAGAGGGTGTTTATGTTGTATTATTAATGAGATGGATTATTATTTATGTGCTTTTTATAGGTAAGCGGAGGGTAAATAGCGTGGGATCAATATTATGAAATTTATTTAATTAGATGGGAATGTTGGTTTTTCTTTTTAAATTTTGGATCTTTGTGGTAATGTGGAAAGTGTAAATAAAAGTATTTATGTGATGATAGTGTATGTTTAAAGTTTATGGTGGCAAAATTTGGTTTATTATTTACAAAGGATGTGTATAATGGCAAGGGGATAAGGTATGGTCAAAATTTATGTATTAGGTGAAAAAGGAGATTTATTTTGGTTTTATAGGATAATTACGGTAGGTGTGATTAATAGTACGTAATGAGGGAGATATGATCAAAGGTCAATGATGTATATTTTGAAAATGAGGTTAAAAGGTTGTGGTCAAAATGGGTGAATGGTAGATGTATGATTTAATTATGAGGATTAGTGTGAGGGTTATTTACTAGTTTTGACAAAACACTCAAACAAGTACAACCATACAAGCACAACCCTAACTATTCAAGTGGGATTATAACTGAACTATATCTCACTTTCAATACGACACACCGATGACGGTGCCACAAACTAGCTATTCACCTATGTGTCAATGTGTGATCAGATAGCGAGTTATCTTGGGAACTGCGTGGCCTCCTTGCACTATAGTTCGATATGCGGCCAAAAGGGCTACCTATTCTAGGTGACAAGCTCTCTAGGGAATCCCCGATATACCTTGCGGTACGTGGGGCCCAAGTCTGTGTTGCAAGGATGTTGTCTAAGGCCTAGTTTTTGGGACATGGAGGCCCCTCACTTCACATCGTTCTTAAAACAAGCAAGCTCTTAGCCAATAAAGACAGTTGTCCTTGAATTGATATACCTCGCGAACACGGGGTGTGTCTACGTGTGTGGAGGTGAATCTCACGGTCATGAGACCCCTAGGACTACAATAAGTGTGGATGTCACTTCCACGTCATGTTACCCCATAAAAAAATAAAAAGGGGAGGGAAGACTAACCACTTTTGATCCTCAAGATCGTCTTAGGACGCGAGAGAGAGCAGCATACAGTGTCGCCTTCAAGATTTAGAAAAAGCAAGCACACGGACTTACAAAACGATAACACACAAAAGAATGAAAATTAAAATTTATATGATGGGGGCCTTCGACAAGGGGACCTGTAAGACAAAATACTAGTATATTTCAAACCCCAATATTATTGGACCGCTCATTGTGATGGAAGAAAAATGTTAGTAGTTTTGATTTAATCAATACCCTGCAACCACAAATGTTAGTAAAATATTGTTTGAATATTAAATCCAATAGAGTTTCCCTTGTTTCCTGCAATATTCTGCATAAACAAAATGTTAAACTCTAGAAAATATTGCTAAAAATCAAAATATGTTAGCTATTGTTTAATATAAAGGTAAAAATGTTACTAAAACAAAAGTGCTATTACAGGCTAATGCGTTGTTTTAGGATAAAGGTGTCAAAGTTTAGCCAAAATTGCTAAACCTATAAACATAGTGGTCAGTATACACAAAGGCACTATTACAAGGACCAAAAGCGATGAATGAGTGACAAACACGCTACTTATGTGAATAGAAGCACTGAACCTGCACAGAAAATAATCAATATACAAAAATGCTATTACAGGAGACAAATGCCCTAAAATAGTACAAATGCGTTGATATGTGAACATAAGTGTTGAACTCCGCACAAACGAAATATCGGAGGAGTAAAAGTGCTAATATGTAAATAAACGCGCTACAATGTTTATAAATGTGCCATGAGTTTTATATAAACGTTGAAATGTGTCCCTACAAGCGTAGAGTTGAAAATGCGAACAAAAGCGTTGTTTTAGGTTAAAAGCGTTGTTTCGGGTCACGAAAGCATTGTTTCATGTCACGAAAGCGTTGTTTCGAGTTAAATGCACTATAACGAAATAGAGTGACGAAAATTTGAAAATTTCCAGGTTAAATCTCAATAAAAATTCTAAAATTTGGATAGTTTGTTTTTAGTGCTAAATGCTACTAAATTCTATTAAAATTTAGGGGGGTAAGACCCACGGTGGGTGCCAAAATGTAAGCAAAATAATGGGTTAGCATGTAACTTTAAAAATAGGAAATAAGCATATTTAAATCCTAAGCTAACACCACTAATTCTCTTACCTCATATTGAGCAATGATAGAAAGAGAGAGGAGAGTATATATACTGCACTTACCCATAATTGGAATCCTCCTTCTTTGATGGATTGATTTTCTCCTTGGATGAAGTTAGAATGCTTCATATTTGTGGATTGATTTTGGTAGCACTTCCCCTTGATGAAATGATGATTTTGATCACTTAGATGCTATGGAGATTTTGACAACATAAGTTTACAATTGTTCTAAGGTGTTTGTCATGGAGGGTGGCACCTCTATTTATAGATGGAGGAAGAAAAAATCAATCGTTCATATTTTCCATGTAGGATTAGATCAATGGTTGAAATTCCATGAGAATGGAGAATTTTCTAGAATTAGAGAATTCTAGATTTTAGGAGAACTCTCCATTGAATTAAAAATTCAATGGAATAGTGCACATTTATTTGAATATTTGAAAATGAGAGGGAAGAATGGAGAGGCTTCTAGAAATAGAAGCCTCTAGATTTAGAGGGGCATTTAGCTTGTGGTTAGGTAAGTTAATTATGCTTAGTGGGGTGATTAGATGGAGAAGCTAGACATAGAGTAGGCATAGGGTAGGTGGTAGGTGGGTGAGTATTTTTAAATTGCTAGAAAATAGTTAATGAGGATTAGTTAGTATGGTAAATAAAATATTAATGATGTATTAATATTTCTAAGGATGTAATGGGATTATGGAATAGATGAAAGAAAATAATTAAAGTATGATTACATATAATAATTAATTAATTTTATAATTAATTATTATATGGTTGATAATGGGAATGGATTATTATTGCATATTATTTGCTAAATGACTATGTTGACATTTTGCATGTCTATAAGGGGAACAAAATATGCCAAAGAATATCTCATTTTACCCTTATCTAATCTAGAAGGTTTATGAAGGTCCGAAGATGTCCGAAAAGATGCCAAAATGGTGTGATCCACCCCAAAACTACCTCTTAGAGCATATTCCAAGGGATCCTGGAAGTCATGATGATTAAAAACCATTGAGGTGCATTCACTTGCAAGTAAACAAACAAATATTTGTTTTAAAGATTATATTTGAGAGGAATCAACTTCTACCAATGAGATTAGGGGGATAAGATGAAGTTTAATCTATCATATGTCTAATTTAGCCATGATTGCACTTCAAACCACTGATAACAACTCATCTCATGCTTAACAACCAACTTAACTCCTTACATTGTGTTTGGGTGGGACCACAAAGTGATATGACTTGAAGGCATCTTATAGAAAGAGAAAAGAATTGTCCAAAAGAATCTAAAAGTGAACATAAGTCATTTGATCAGGATTTTAGCAACTAACAACCTCCAAAACTCTGTTAAGGAGTTCTCCCTAATCACTCAACTAGTCTCTCTGCAACTAAGCTCTAAGTGTATCTCTTCTCAAGGCCTTTCTAATGGTACAATGTGTAGGAAAAATGGAGGTCTTAGTTGAAAGTTATGAGGCAAAAACCACACTATTGTCATGTAGCCATGACGTCCTCAAGCTCATTTTTACATTGGCTCAAACTATCAAATTTAAGCACATGAGGAGATATGTTAATGAATCTTTGGCTTCATGGATCTCCGCCATGTGTACATATGCTACATGTCTTCCATCGGCGGCCCATGTGCATTTGGAATGCATGTGCAAGGAAGGAATCCCTTAGAGTGTTTGGTTGCGCCGATTAACACCACTTTTCATTCATCGATGAAGTTGTCAAAGACTATGCAAGGCAGTTTGAATCTCAAGCAACTTGAAGAAAGTAGGTAGGATGATGGTTTCCACGTTTCAACCTTTGGCACTTGTAATGCTCTGGGAAAGCTAAGTGTGCCTTGCTTATCCCCTCCGATCATCCCGACTTTTTGATGGATGTCACTTAACATCAATTGACATCTTGCAAAATTTGGAGGTTTGAAGCAAATCTTTAAGGTTTGTGGGAGGCAAGTAAGACGATTGAGGCCATTTGTTGCGCATCTCAGTGAGGCACTAAAGCTAATAAAAGTGGCTAAGTATTAACTATTAATCACCACATGCCTCCTTTTGCTCACGATAAAGTTTGACAGAAAGCTCCTTAAGAAATTCACTAATTTGAACATCTTCTACATGTTGTGAGGCCAAAAGAGATAAAATTGACTAAATGCTTTTTATCAAGCCTGTATAGACCTAAAGTTGCCTTGTGAATGCAAGATTGAAGAGTTTTGAACATGAGGGAGCTCCTAAAATGCATGTTTAACTCCTTCACACCTTTAAGTCTTTGGAGTTAAAAATAGCTGCCCAAAATAAAGCAAGGCACTTATTTTGATAACATTTTGGAAACTCAAAGGGGTAATCGGTCTACTAGATGGATTGATCAATAGTGTTTTGCATCCATTGGGCATGGAGTCAAGGGTAAAACTTTGAAAACTTAGCTTTTGAAGATGAAGACCTTTTGAAAATAGAAGCCTCTTACCCCGCAAACATTTAAAATTGAAACCTTGTCTAAATCATATGGTGTTAGCCATGGAAAGATCCCAAGATGATGATCTCTTCCTTCACATTTCTCTAAAAACATAGAATTCCGCTTGTTTCTTGAAAAATGAAGATAGATTGTGCAAAATTCTACGAAAACTTCAAATTCATCTCCCTGAAGCTTTGGTTTTTGCTTGGAAGTCGTCAATAGTTGGATTTCTGATCTTAATTACATTGATTTGATTATGTGTTAGTTTGAAGACTAGAGGAAGCTAACCAAGAGTGGCTCAAAAAACTATGTACAAAAGATAAATCATACATGTTTGAAGTGAAAACATGCAAAGTGTGATCACACTTATTTTACTAAAAGCAAACATAAACTACTCCTACTCTAACAATGTTCAAAACCAACTAAACAAATCTAGAGACTAATTGGGAAAAGCAACTTCTTTCCCTGATAAAATGCATCCATGAGATAAACTTTGCAACAAGGGCAAGTGGTGGAAGTGAGAACATAGTTTGCACCTCGATCCAAAATATCAGCTTTGAATAGAAGAAACACCTTCTTTTTCCGATATGTACTTTACTTGAGCATGTGCATTTGCTAACTTTTGCAAAGCCAATGGAATTCTTTCTCTTATTTTCTCATCTCTTTTGTGTTCAACTCCATAGACCAAGCTTTGGACACACCCTCCTTTTCTTTAAAATCGATAGAATCGTGATCTCTTCCCATGAAGGTTCTACAAGTGAAGGTTGAAACTAATCATCATTCTCATCCCTAATAGACACCATGAAGCTATTGAATCCATCAAATATGGATGATAGTTCATGTTTTGCCAGCGACATGCAGGATCAAAAACTTTGATCTCATCTTCATGTGGAATGTGATCTATTACAACATCTCTTCCTTTGCTTCCTTCTCAACAAACACCTCTTCTTTAACATGGATTCTACTACTTTCTCCTCAACCTCAAATAAAGAGTGTACTAGATATATATATTCTTCCTTAGCCTCTTGGGGTGAAGGCAGAGATTGATCATCACATTCTTCTCTAAGGGAAAACATGAAACTATCAAACTCTCCACCCTTTTGCAGCTCCGTTGAACACCATTGACATTTTATGATCTTTCTTGCTCTACCCAAGGGCCTTCAAGGGAAGTTTTGACTACAAGAATACTTTTTTTAGGAAGAACAGGGGGTTGGATGGAGTACTTATGAATTCAATCGGTCCTTCTTCCTTATCCACATCTTTAAGACTAGAACAGATATCTTCCCCTCCATTATTTAGATATGAGTGATGATCCCCAACTCGAAACTTCTTTGGTGCACACCTTAAGGGGCTTATCACCACTTAGGACTTTTGATAAAGTTTGCAAAGGTCCATCCTCTCATTCGATTTCTTCCTCTAAAACTTGCAAATGACCCTTCAAGGTGATTGAATGATTGGATAGTAAGGGCTTATTAGTACGTTGGATTGAATTTTGTAGGCTATTCTCTTCATTCACATTCTCAAGCTCAAAGCACACCCCTTCACCTTCATTTTTCAGATCTAGTTGCACCTCTAAATGGTTGAAATGTGATCCTTAAGGATGTGAACAAGATTTTATTTATTCTCGCATCAACCGTGATCATCTCCGGTCTCAAACAATTCATCTTCTTCATCCTTAGGTTCAACAACCACATCACCAACTATAGATAGACAAAAATAGATAACAGGAGCTCTTGGAAAAGTTGAGCTATGGCTTCATCATCTTTTTAGATTCATTCCAATCTAAAATAGTTATTTCTTGGCTTTTAGTGATGGATTCTACCTCAAAAGCATGCGGTGCACTTGCAAGAGGTTGGGTGCTACGAGATTCTTTATGAGGAGTTTGTTTGATCTCAAAGTTTTTCTCAAAATCCTCGCCTCACTCCTTCAAAGATCACAAAATTTCTTGTTTGGTTTGGCTCTCATTAAAAAGCAAGGTTGTTTCTCTAAAGGTATTGTCATCTTTTTTGCTCTAAAGGATGATTAGCATCCTTCTCCACCGCCATAGGTTCGGATCTAGGATTGAAAAGGGTGGCCAAGTGGTTGGTCATTCAAACATGCTAGACTATAAATCATCATGGATTGAAGCATGGTTTTCATGAATATCTTGGAGAGTAAGAAATGCTTTTAGAGAGGGTGGGAGAGTGGTGGGAGATTGCTGCAATTTCTTAGGAGGATCAAGGAAATGACAAGCAACGTACACCTTAGGTTGAGGAGGTTGAAGGCTTGTCCCGGTGTTTGAACATAAGGTTCGTACACATAAGGATTTAGATCCAAGAACTAAGGGAAGGAAAGAGTCATTGGCTATTGTTGTAGAGGTTTAAATGGTGGTAGTATTATCCTTCTTGGGAGGTGGATGAAGCTCGGGTGGATCTAAGAAATGACATGAGGCATAGGATTTATGTTGATAGGGTTATAAGGCTAAAAATATATGAGTAGGAAGATTGTATGAGTGTGGTAAAGGGTTTCCCTGATGATAGTGTTCCTTAGGACCAATTTTCTTAGCCTCCATCTTTTGAACCAACTCTTGTATCTTCATCGGTGTTTTTCTATGACTAGCATTTTTGTTTAGGGTTGTACCAACTTGGCAAAGGATCACCCCAATAACAAGGTTCTCTAGGACCAAGTTTTCTAGCTCTCATTTGCTCGATCGGCTCCTTTGCCCTCTTCATGTTCTTCTTCATGTCTTGAATCTACAGCTTGTAGATTAGGATCCAACATGAGGTTACCCCCATCATCTGCATAAAGTTGCTCTTGAAAACCACCATAGTTAGTAGGATAACCATATGCATCAATATGACTTGGGGCATATGTAGATCTATCACAATAAGGTTCATATGTCTGGTTTTCTTGGAAACTTGGAGTGAATGAAGGTGGAGGAGAGCTTTGTTGCTACACATAGGAATTCCAACCAGAGAAGGAAATAACCATGGCTATATAACTTCACGAGGACATGGGGATATGGTCTGCAAATGAGAGAAATGGGTCTTTAAGACCAACAAAGTCGCTAGGTTTTTGAGAATATGATTCATACACCAAATGAGCTAAGAACACACCAAATCTTAGCTATAAAATCAAGAAAACATGCATCCTTGTTTGAAAATACAACAAATAACTCAACAAGAAGACAATTTAGTTTGCAATAGCACACTTTAAAGATGAGAACAAGCCTAAAAAGTGTCCAAACAAATGGTCCCACTAGGCATACTAGAAACTGTTATCACCGAAATGTGCACCCATGAAAGATTGCCAAGTTTGGCAAACTTGGTTATTTCAACAACAATGGGAATGTCCCCAAGGTGTGGGACCTTTGCTCATTAGGACAAATCTCCAGAGAAGATTGGCTCCTTTATCAACTACCTGATGCTATCACTACTCTTAACAACTAATCTACTGAATGTAGGGAAAAGGGATGCAGGAAAAACGCAAAGAAAGCTATAATGACACCAAGAAATAAAGTGGATCACCCTCTCCCTATATGAGTTCAACAAGTGAGAAGACAAGATACAAATCTCAAGGGTGGATATAAGCCACAACCAAATCATATATCTAAATCATGTCCTCACTCTAAACCTTGAGACACAATGATGCCACACACAAAACCATGGAGAATCAGAGAGATAAGAGACAAATTAACACAAACATAGAAGGCAAATATAAGCCACAACCACATTTGTATTACATGGTCTAGTATCAACATGAGCCAGGGTGGTCATTCATTTGCAGAGCTTAACCCAGAAATCAACACTTAAGAAGCTTGGTCCCCAAAAGAGCAGAGTAACTTTGCTTCCAAGGAGAGCAACCCTTTACAATTCCATTAACAAAGTTATTTATAGCCCAAAAGAGAGGGGCTATGAAACAAAACAGAAATGGAGCAAAATATGTTAAAGAATATCTCATTTCATCCTTAGCTACTTTAGAAAGTTCATAAAAGTCTAAAGATGTCCTAGAAGATGCCAAAATGGTGTGATCTGCCCCAAATCTGCCTCTTGGAGCATATTCCAAGGGATCCTTGCAAGTCATGATGATTAACAACCATGGCAGTGCCTTCAATTGCAAGAATACGCGTAGATATTTATTTTGAAGATAAACTTTGAGAGAAATTAACATTTGCCCATGAGATCAAAGGGGATAAGATGAAGTTTACATTGCCATTTGTTTGATTTAGCCATGATTGCACTTTGGACCACTAATTACAGCTTATTTCATGCTTAACAATCAACTTGCCTCCTTCCTTTGCATTTGGGTGGGACCAAAAAGTGATAATGACTAGAAGTCATCTTTTAGAAAGAGCAAAGAACTATCCAAAAGTGTCTGAAAGTGACTGAAAGTCACTTGATCAAGCTTTTAACAACTGACAACCTCCAAAACTCTATCAAGAAGTTCTCCCTGATCACTCAACCATCCTCTTTGCATCTAAGCTTCGAGTGTAGCCCTTCTCAAGACCTTTCTAATGGTACCACATGCAGGGGAAATAGAGGTCTCAGGTGAAAGTTACGCGACAAAAACAAGGGATTGTCATGCCGCTATGACATCCTTGAGCTTATTTTTGCATTGGCTTAAACTATCAAATTTAAGCTCACGAGGAGCTATGTCAACAAATCTTCAACTTTACAGGTCTTCACCACATATATACATATGCCACATGTCTTCCATCGATGGCCCATGGGCGTGTGGAACACACATGCAAGAAAGTAATCCTTTAAAGCGCTCCATTGCAGTGATTAGCCACACTTGCCATTCATTGGTGAATTTGTCAAAGAGCATGTAAGGCGGTTAACTCTCGAACAACTTGAAAAAAGTGGGTACACGGATGGCTGTCATGTTTCATCTTTGGCACTTGTCATGCTCATGGCCAAGCTAAGTATGCCCTGCTTATCCCCTCTGTTCATTTTGACTTTGCCGATCGATGCCACTTGGCGTCAATTGGCGTCCTGCAACGTTTAGAGGCTTGAGGCAAGCTTTAAGGTTCACGAGACATGGGAAAGCCAATTGAGGCCACTTGTCACTCCTTCAAGCAAGGTGTTGAAATTGATAAAAGTGGCTAGTTCCTAATTGTTAATTGATCATCACGTGCCTCCTTTTGCTCCAATAGAGTTTGAATGGCATGCTCCTTAAATAGTTAATTGATTTGAATGTCTTCTACCCATCTTGAGGCCAAAACAAACTGAAAATGATTAAGTCCTTTTTTCATCAAACCCTATATGGACCTAGAACTACCATATGCAAGCAAGATTAAAGAGTTTTGAACACAATCATGCTCCTTAAACATTTGTTTAACACATTCAAAAGCTTTTAAGTCCTTAAGAGTTAAAAACAATTGCCCAAAATGAAGTAGGGTGCTTATTTTGACAACACATTGAAAGTGTCATGACTCGTGTGAAAGGTAATTACTTTAAGCAACATTTGAAAGAAGTTGTAGAGATTACCAAACATGCACACAATTTAAATCCATAGGAGGGCTTAGTTCTAAGCCACTCATGGAGACCCATTATCATGATGCTATAGCGTCCCCACTCATAATTTGTTGCATTTAATATTTTGAAATTAATGGTTCAATTAATGAATGCTTGTAATGGTTGGTTGTATAAAGAGGTCTAATTGGCAATCCATGTGACATGCAAGGGAGAAATCCATTTTGTTGAAGTCACATGCTCCAAGAATGATTAGCAGCAATTGAACTCTGGTGGGCTCTTTGTGAATATAGTTTTCACACCAAGAAGACTCCTGATCTTGTGGGCTCTTCCACCTCTTTTCAAGGGAGAATGAAGTATATTGACCCAATTTTGATTTTTCATCAAAAATTATGATTTTTGGATGTTGTATAGGACTCATCATATTTCCATAAATTTATGGTTGAGATCATGGTGTTGATAGTGGGCCCCACCTAAAAATAGTGGTTTCTCGAAGAAAGAATATTTATAGGACAAGATGTCCAAAGGAGTAACACATAAAATTGATTGGGTATGATTATTGGGAGTTGTTATTTATTAAAATGGAGGTTTCAAGAAATTTTCATGCAGATTCATGGTGTTTTGAGGTCCAAATAGGTTGACTAGTCAAAGGGTAGTTTTGGGATCTCAAAAATAGCATGGTCCAGTAAAATGATCATAATTTGAGCCACAGGTGGAGTTTTTAGATGATTCAAGCTGTGTTGGAAATTAAATTAAGATATATTTCCATTTATATATTTATTTCCTCATGATGATTTCATTTAATAGGTTTTCCAAGTCATTATTTTAGTAAGAATATTTTTGGTAGTTCAAGATAACATATGTTTTGGTGTAAGTTTGATGTTGTTTGAAGAATGAGATGGATTGGGTGATGCTTTCTATCACCTGTAATTTTAAGAGGGATTAATTTTGACCCTAATGAATCCATTTAGAGGTATTTAATTTATGTATAAATTATTTTATGAGCTAACCTTTGGAAACAAATTTTTGGCAAGTTGATCTAGTGAAGGAAAATGTTTTGTGGTTTGAAGTGAAGGATGTTTCATGACTTCTAACTTGCTTATAAGTGTTATAAATGTTCTTAAATTTCATTTGAGTGTTCACATTGCAGTTTTTTTTTTGGTTTATTATAATTAATTTGGTGATCAAATGAATTTTCAAGGACTTGAAGGGTGTAGGAAACAACTGTTTTGAGAATTGTAAAGGGAATTGGGCCCAATAAATGAAATAATTTGATTGGTTGATATTAATTGTAACCATGTATGAATTTTTAATGATATTTTATTCATATTTTATGGGTTTTTGGTCATGAAAAATAATGTTACTAATGTAAGGTAAATTTTAAGAATGTGTCCATGGGGTTTTGATCCATTTTTGGCACATGTAATGAGGGTTTTAGCTAGCTAACCTAATTTGGTCACTTGTGAGCTATTATATTTCAAATTTTAAATTTTTCCTTGATTTATAGGTCGAACCAAAAGGAGGGAAAAGGTTGGGCCTAAGTTTGAAATGTGGAGAAGAATATAAAAGCATGTTTTTGGGTGCTTTTTGAATGAGTTGAGTGTATGTAAGGTGAGAGACCTAGGTGAAGTTTTTTCAGAGTTTATGAGCATGAATTGAGATTAGATCAGGTGTGTTATAGGTTGAGGAATATCAACAAGAATGTGTGCAATATTTTGAAGCATTGAGAAGTGAAGAAAGAGATAGATTGTGCAAGTTGAAGACCTAGGGTTTGAGAAAGGGTTTGAAAGAGTTTGGAGCTGAATATTTGGATCACTATCAGCTATGGTATCATCATATTTTTAGTGGTCATACTTCATCAAAATCTTGTGTGATGAGTCATATTCATGCAATTCTCTTTTTGTGTTTAATATCAACAAGGGTTTACTTGTGGGGTTGGTGCCTCACTAAAGAAATCTCTTGTGATGTGTAATATTCACTTGAGTCTTTGTTGTGTGTAATATCAGAAAAGTTTTTAGTGGGTTTTTCTTCCCTTGAGGGTTTCCCACTTACATCTTGTGTTATGGTGTTATTTATCTTGCTCTTGGTTTATTAAATGAATGTTGTATGTTGTTGTGCACACATTAATGAATGGATTAATGGTTAATGGTTTATGTGAGATCTAAAATTAAAGTTTAATTTTTAAGGACCGATTCACCCACCCCTCTCAGTCCATTGTTTTCTTATAACAATTGGTATCAAATTAGGTCCTTTTGGAGGAGTTTGACAACTTGAAAGGAGATCCTAAAGCACAAAATGATGAGTGTTAAAGTCATAGGCAAAGAACCAATGTTTGATGGAACAAAATATGCATTTTAGAGGCTAAGGATGAATACCTACATTATGTCACAAGGTTTTGATGTTTGGAAGATAGTGGAAGATGGCTATATTCTCCTATTACTCCTATTAAAGATAAAGTAGACAAGGATGCATATGAACACAATTCTAAGGCCTTTAATGTTATTATTCGGGGTCTTGGAGAATCGAGTTGGAGAAAGGTTAGGAAATTTTATGTGTTGTCAAATCAACAAAGGAAGCATGGGAGAAATTGCAAGTCCTATATGAAGGTGAATCAAAGGTAAGAATTGATAAACTTCAAACCTTTAGAAATCAATTTGAGTCTCTTAAGATGAATGATGAAGAGTCCACTACTTCATATCTACTTAGGGTTGATAAAATTTCAATAAAATGAAAGGGTTATGAGAAGAAGTAAAAGAAGAAATGGTTGTTCAAAAGGTTATAAGGTCACTAACTCCAAATTTTGATTCCAAAGTGTTTATTATAGAAGAAGAAAAGGATTTGATTACTTTGAAAATGGATGATTTGCATGGTATCTTTATTTCCTATGAGATGATAATAGGTGATCTCAAACCAGCCAAGAAAGAGGTTGCATTCAAATCTAAAATGAAGCCTAAAATAGGATGGTGAAGGATGATGAAGCCACTCTTGAGATTTAAGATGAAGAACTCTTTGCTATGATGGCTAGAAGAATGAATCTTGGATAGGTAAGTACAAAGGTAAGCTTCCTTATAAATGTTTCAAATGTGGTAAGATAGGACATTTTGTTGTTAATTGTCCTCATAAACACAAGAAGGAAGATCATGATGAACATAAGTATGATAGTGATCATGACCACAAGTACAACAAGTATGATAAGAGCAAGAAAATATTTAAAAGGGGTTTGATTATAAGAAGGACAAAAATATTTTTTATACAAATGAAGATGATGAGTTATCTGATGCAAGTAGTGGTATTTCAGATTCTAATTGAAAAATTGATTGTGAGTATATTGGAAATGAGGCATTGTTCATGAAAAAATAAGGTATGAAGTCTTCTAGTGAGGGATCTTCTTTGTTAGGAGATTTCATTTCAGGTTATTACACCTATTCTAGTGGAGATGATGAGGATGACAAAGATGATTTTGAAGGAATTAAAAAGAAGTTTAAACAAGCTGAAAAAGAAAAACATAAGTTGAGTTTGCAGATCAAGGAGTATGAGAATCACTTTCATAAGCTAGAAGAGAAATATGTGTTTAATATACCAAGAAAAATGAGTCAATGAGATTGCTAGAAGAAAAGGTAAAGCATCTTGTTTCAAAATTGCAAGATAAAGAGAGTTTGTGTTCAAAGTATGAAGAAGACAAAGATTTTAAGGGCTGAGTTGCTAGAAGCTAGCAACAAGACTATGACCTTTCAGAAATTTGAGAAAAGTACAAAATACCTAGATGACCTACTTGGAAAACAAAGAGCAGAAATGATAGGACTGGTTTGGGATTCAAAGAGGAGTATAAAGAAAAGGAATTGAAGCAAGAAGACATTAATTCAAGAAAATAATCAGGTGAATCCATCACCAAAGAAGAGAAGAAGGAGACACTCATCAAGGAAAATATGAAACCAAGAGCTACTAGGAAGCCTAATGCCTCAAGGTATGAGATAAATTTCAATGGATATTGTTATTCATGTAATGCATTTGGTCATAGGGAAAGAGAGTGTAGAAGGTCCTCTAGAGACACTCATTCATGGAAAGACAAAAAAGTGAATTTTCCAAGAGTATAATGTGCTACATTGCAATAAGAAAGGTCATATTGCTAGATTTTTCTTGTACAATTCACCTAGACATGGTGATGGCTTCAAGAGGAAGAATAAAAGTGGTATGTTTCAGTTGTAACAGAGTTGGTCATGTTGCAAGAAATTTTTATCAAGATTATTTAAGTCATAACAAGAATTCTCAAGGTCCTAGAGAGAAAAGAAGTGGGTTTAAAGGCCTAGAGTGCAAGGTAATGGTCCTAGAAGAACTTGGGAACCTAGAAGAGACCTTGGTGTCTCATCAAGAGCTGGAAATGATGCAATGAAGAGAAAAACACAATGCTCAAGTCATAAAATAGATGAAGAAGGATTTTTTCAAGCACATAAGGGGGCTTGGGACCTCTTCAAGACCTTCTTTTAGGTCTCCTTGGTGATTCTATGCCTTCACTATGCTTCTTGAAGGTATATAGGTGCATATGAAGAATTCATCTAAGGGGAGCTGTCTGAGTCAACTTGTGTCTCCTCCAGGTCAAGGTAAGTTATGTCCTTTTAGTCTTTTAGTTTGCATCTTCATTCATTTGAGTTGATATTGTATGTAAGTGATCATGTTCTCTATGATTATATAATAAGATGCATGTATTTGAGTTCTTTTGGTAATTCATGTATGGTGGTATTAAATGTTTTAGTGTATCTTGATATGTCTAAGTTGTCTCAATATGTTCAAGGGCCTCTTGGTCATGAAATTTGGTGTGTAATTTTGTCTCACGAGATCTTAGTGTATGTTGAAGAAGTTAATGTATCTAATTATTTCTACAATACGTATGACATGTTGTCATGTGTATGTTGTGAATCCATTAAGAGATAATATCATGTCTTGGAGTGAGATTTTATGAGGTGTCTACCTTGTTTTTAAAAGGTATATCATGTGTATGATGGTTTGAGTAGGTATCTCAGTATTTGTAATTGGTCTTTATGAGAATTTAAAAGTACTCATGTCATGATGTCGATCTCTTCAACATGAGTCTTGAAAATGGCTGAGGAAGTCTCTTATTCAAATGAGTGCTAAATCCATGTCATGAGTTATAAGAGTTTTGTATAGACCTATGAGTGTTATAAGAGTACCTTAAAAATATAGTGTCCTTAAGGTGTATAAGGTGAAAAGTGCTAACTTGATCAGTTTTCTCTCAAGAAGATAGGTATTTTTTAAGTGAGAGTGATATGGTAAAGATAACACTTTTTATAATGAAAAATGGAGGAGGATATGCAGTATGTGAAGTGATTACTCCTAATGAATTATCAGAAAATAAGGTGTCAATAATGTTTGAAGATGTTTTTTCAAGGTTATAATTCTTTTTGGAAGTGAAATGAGATAAATTAAAGTAAAATTTATGCCTTACTCCCTCCCGACTATGTTTACATAGTCCTTTTGAACTAAGTATGCATGGAAACTCATGTTTGAAGGCTCTAATGATGGAATTTTAGTTCAAAATTTTGTACTTATCATATAGACAGGTGGGTCTAGAGGATGTGAAAAATTGGAGCTCTAGGTATGTATACATTTTTCAGTTGTGCATGACACAGTTAGAGTGTTTATACATCGTGTACAGTGAGAAGGGTTTGACTATCAAAACCCTATCTCTTGGTTTCTTCAAAACTAGACCATGTATTCAAGATGTTTTATCAGCCCAATGAAGTTCTTAAATGATATATGAAGATCACTCCATTATTTTTAGGTATGGTTGTGAAGAAGAATTGTTGTGTTTCATCATGATTTATGCTAAAAATGCACTACAAGATGCATGAAACAACAAAGATGTCCTCTCAGTGTATGTAAGATTGTTTCATTTCATTCTTGATATGGTTATTGAAGTAATTATGCTGGTGGAGTGTTTTCAAGGTTTTTGGAAGTTTTATGATGATCTTAGCTAGTGTGTACTTGTGTAAAGCCTAATGTTGCTTCTTAGGAAAAGTAAAGACCTATAATTTTTTAATATTCAAAAGAGGTAGAGAAATATGTTTTTTAGAGGTATGATATGTATTTCAAAGCTTCCACTCATCTTAAACAGGTATGGAATCTCATATATTCATGGTTTTAAATTTAATGGTGTATGAAGAAGGCCTCATATGGTGTATAAAGAAGGCCTAATTTATTGTCAAGGTTTGATAACTATGATTTTGCTCCATATTAGCATCCCACAGGCCTGTAGGTGCTCATAATTTTCATGGTGATAGTGATGGTATTGAAAACTAATGATGGTTTATAAGTCCTTTCCTAAGCCTCTCATGGTACATTTATATGAATAAGTGTTCTTATGGGTTAAAATGATCATATTTAGGCCTATTATTTAGCTCTTGAACCCAAGTGAAGACTAAATCAATGCTATAAGACAAAGACATGGGATCTAACTAGTAAGAAGTTGTATGTTTTTCTTTTAATGACTGGGGAGCTAGGTATAAATCTCTATTCTCCAAGGTGTGGGTGTTTTGGAGCCATGAAGACACTATATTGATTTCTAAATGAATATTTTGGCATTGACATGTTATTCAAAATGACTCTAAGTCTATAACAATGATGTTGGCATGTTGTTATTACAAGAAGAAAATTGTTGCTCAAGGTGTGATTGAGCTCTAAGTGATAGGGGGAGTGCTTGGTCAACTCCTAGATGTTGAAATGATGATCACAAGGATGTCCAAGGTGTGATAGTAATGATTTATCCTCTATTAAATTTGTGGTGATGTATGATTGTTATCTCATCAAGTATGAGAGTAGAAGACTTAAAAAGGTGGTTTTGGGACTATTTAAAAGTTGCAAAGATGATTTCTAGTCATGGTAAGAAGGTGAGTCACTCAAATTTATGCTTGGGAGGTAGATATAGTGATCTTGAGTCCAGGGGGAGTGCATTTTGGATAAGTCAAGGCTTGGTTGACATATGGATGCTTGTTGAAATTGGTCAAAATGCTCTAAAGATTGTTTTGGTCTCATAACATTGATCTATAGTATGAAGAGTACGAAGATGCTTTGTATTGACTATTTTAGGCCTAGAGATGATGAAAATTATCAAGAAAGGTAAAATGATTCTTTGAGATGCTTAGAACTAACATTTTTGGCATGATTCAAAGAGTGCATGGTTCATATCTCTACTGCTACAGTGTTCATGTGAAGCTCAAAACAAGGTATAAGATGAAAATTGGTTTTGTTTTTGCATGCTCAGAGAGATGGAAAATAATGTTTTTCCCTAATAAGGTGAATGATTTTTCATTTTTCATGATTTCTGATATTTTTTAGATGTTGGAGATGCTTTTTCCATGGGTAATCATGGTGTTTGCATGCCTAAAATGAAGGCAAAATTCAATTTTGGACAAAAATCAAGAAAATGAAGCTTGTTTGAGAGCTTTGGTTGATGTTTCAAACCAAATAATGAAGGTATGAATAAGATGAAGGTGAAGCAAGTGAGTTACAGGTATTCCTTTGTCATTTATGTAAAAAGAGGGAGAAGTTCAGGGTGTTTTCCATCAATGACAAAGGGGGAGATTATTGTTTGCATGGTGTCCTAATACATGTTGTCATTGATGCAAAACCACATTAATGATAAAGTGAATGTTTTTGATGATGTACATGGAGCTAACATGATTGTTCAGATGTTTATCCTGCAAATGGGACTTAGTTATGTGTGCTTTCTCTAGCAAGCCTATACAGGTGCCTAGGAGGCATTTCTTGGCAGTATGAGATTCTTGATTACTTTAGAAGCATGTTGACATGATGTCTAAAATTATTTTATGGTGTTTGAGAACTCACAATAGTGGTATAGTGCAGGTACAAGTGGTTCACCATGTTATAGGTGCTCATTGGGGAGCATGTATGACAACTTGGAGAGTGACAAAGTGATTAGAACCATATGAGCTCATAGAAGCATGTAATCATGTGTATCATAGACATATGAGGTATGTTTGAGTCATTTTCAAAGGTTTCTTGTTTAGTTATTGCATTATTTCACTTCACCCTAGCTTCTACAATAAGAATCTAAAATGTAAGCATAGGTAAGTCTTATTTACTGGAGATTTTGAGAAATTTAATTGAGATTATAATGATTTGATGTTATAACGATGATTCATAGTGCTCTCAGAAAAATTTTAGGTTCCCATGATGTGTATTTTGTCAAGATATGATTGATTTTGTGAGACAGGGTGAAAAACAAGTCAAATTCCATATCGAAGTGCAACTTCATATGCTCATTGTGAACAATGAAGTTTGCATATGACCTTGTGAATTTTAAGGATTATTATAAGGTGAGTTTATAATTTTTCAAAAAAAATAACGATGTCATTTGATCGTCATGTTTTTATGAACAAATGTTAAGAAGGTAAAGTGGTCTAAAACCCTAGCTTAAACCATATCTAGGAGTTTTTACAAGAGAATAAAGTATATTGACCCATTTTTTATTGGTTCATAAAAATTGATGATTTAATGTTGTAGAGGAATCCCCAAGATTTCAAAAAATGTATGGTTGAGGTCATGGTGTTGAGTGGGCCCACCTAAAAATAGAATTTTTGGGAAATAAGGTTATAGGACATGATGATCCAAAGGAGTAGCATGAAAAATTGATTTTATATGATGATTATGAGTTATTATTGATGTAGATGGATGTTTCAGGATGTTCAATTAGGTTCATGGTGTTTTGAGGTCCAAATAGGTTGACTTGTCAAAGGGCAGTTTTGGGATCTCAAATAAGGGTTTAGTAAAATGGTCATAACTTGAGCTACAAGTGGATTTGTGAGATGATTAAAGTTATGTTGGAAAGTATATTCTGATATATTTCTAGTTTTATATTTTTTTCCTCATGATGAGGTCATTTTAAATCGTTTCTAGGTCATTATTTTAGAAATAATAATTTTGGTAGTTTAAGACATGTGTTTTGGTGCAAGTTTGATGTTATTTGAAGCATGTGATGGATTAGGTGATGCTTCCTATCATATGGAATGTGAATAGAGATTAATTTTTACATATAATGAATCCATTTTTAGGTCTTTAATTTATGTATAAATTATTTTATGAGCTAACCTTTGGAAACAACATTTTTGGCAAGTTGATCTGGTGAAGGAAAATGTTGTTTGGTTTGAAGTGAAGGATGTTTCAAGTAAAATACCAACAATCATACCTCCTTCTTTGCATTATGTAGAAAACCCCGTAATGGGCTAGGAAACTTGATTGAGCCCTCGATCACGTGATACGAGGTGCTTTTATTCAAGACAGAGCAAGGCCTTTCGCAACAACGATCCACTTAATTTTCACCAAATTGGCAAAAGGACTATGGATTTGGGTGCTTTCTGCATGAGACTATTTGGTCATTAGGATGAGGTAAAAGGATGTTCTTTGCTTAAAGGATGCAAGAAATTAGACACGTCATTTAATATTATTCTCCGTGTCTCTAGAGGGGATGGGTAAGGTTGTATTTATAAAGATGGGTGAGTAATTAACTTAGTGTAATTTAAGTAATCATGGTTTGAAAATGTGGGCAAGATTAGGTGAGTGGGGACCACGAAGAATGGGTGAGGAATTTGATTTTGGATTTTAATTAATAAGTGGAGGATTTTAGGTGAGTGGGGACCACGAAAAGTGGGTGAGGATTTGATTTTTAATTTTTAATTCAATAGTATAAAAATATGGAGAATAATGACATGTGGTGAGGATTGGGTTATTTTTTTAGGTTTTGAAATGGATAATTAATCAAATTATATTTGATTAATTCAAGTGTATATTTGTGGGAAATGAGGAAGGGGAATTAATTGATTTAGGACATATGCAAAATTAGGGTATCTATATTTTCCTCTTTAGAAGTTTACTATGAAAGTAGTGTCCTTTCAAAGAAAGTAGACGAGATGGGGGAAGAATTCAATCTACTTTTATTAAGAAAAATTTGAGTGAATGTTTGTTGGGTAGAATAGAAAGTGGTGAGTGACGGATGTCATAGTATTCTCCAAGACAAAAATGTCATGAGAAGATGTGATTATGGATAGATGTGATGATTCCCCTCGAGAGGACTTACAAGAACAGAATATACAAAGAGAACTCTCAAAAGAGAAAAGATGAATTCTATGGAGAAGTGGACGATAATGGAGGAAGAGACTAGAATGACCTGTAAATGCAAATGGAGAAAAGATTCAATCGGCCTTGAATGTTAGGGGTGAGGGTGTGTGGGAAAGAGAAAAGGAGCTCCTCAGGACTCATCCAGCGTGAGATGCAAATTCGGTATGATCGATAACTTGTGGTAAGTTTGTGTATTTTGTAAATACTTTCATTCTAAAGCATGGTCTTAAATACATGTTGAAAACATATATAAATTATGTTTTGACAAAAAACATTGTTTGCATTTGTGCTCATCTACAAGTGAGTTTTTAGTGGAAGAGGACTCGTAGCATGGACTTGGACAATCCAAAGTCATCTCATAGATCTTCATCTTCATCTAAGGGAGGGCCTTCTTCTAGAGCAAGGCCAAGAGAAGGATAGATTTTGATGATTAGAAATATATATGTATTACATGACATTTTTTTTGTATGCCTATGTGCATGAAATTGTATGTATGCCTTATATGGCATTTGAACTTGATGGTATATGACCTATTTGGGCATTTTTATATTTATTATGCACATTAAAATACTATTTGGAACTTGATATTTTTGTATGAGACCTTACATTTCTAAGATTATTTTTACATGAAACTAATATGATGTGCACTTGACAATATTTAAGACATTATGGATTATTTTTTCATTTATTGGTGATGTAAATGTACTAGCATTTTAATGTTTAATATGCATCAAACTTTGGAAATCAATATTTATATAATGTATGTATATAAAGAGTTACCTAATATGAGTAATTATTCATTCAATTTATCAATGTGTATATGTGTATTTACCTTACTTGCACTTCTTCTTGCTCATGGTCTCTTTGTATTGGTTCTTATCTTATCATGCACTTACTACATTCTTCTATGCTTCTTAGTCTTCTCCTTGTTAAAACACCCGAAAGTCTTCACATTGATGCCTTTCAATGTTGATATTTTGAGAATGTCTCTCATACATTACTCCAATGCTTGAGAATGTCTCCAAATGCAATGACATTCGATTCAGACATAACTCAATGATTTTGATTGTCTAATCATATCCAATTCATGTTATTACCTTTAAATCAGATGTATTTCATGTTGTTTGGAAATCACATCACACCCTTCACTATGCTTGATGACTACCCTATCCTTTTCAAGGTGCTTTTGAAAGCATCCGTGGGTTTATCATAGCATAAATTATCAATGAATGGAAGGTCACTAAGTCGTAGGACAGCCTAAATCCCATTCGTAACTAAACAAGAAAGACTTTCTAGGTGATTGATAACTCCCATGTGTTCTTAGACATTCCCCTATCAAATTCATTCTTAAGCTAATCTAGTCATTCGGGGATCTTAAGGGACTACACCGGATGAGGTAGTCCGAAAGCACGAGGAGCATAGGGAACCAAAACAAAGCCTCCCTAGCATTTTCTTGGCCACCCTGGATGTGATGGCATAGTTGGTTCAATGCCACAAGAGCTTCGTTTGCAAAGTATTATGCATCCAGTAGAACCTTACACTGACTTTCAGACTACACTATTTCGCATGTTTACAAACAATAGGACAATGAGAGAACCAAATAGAGATGGATAAAATTGAGATAGTATTTTGTAGAGGGCTTTTGACATGGAGGTTTAGGATCCGACGAGACATCTAGGTGCCACATGACGTTCGAGAAATCACCCATCGAAGATATAACGTGTTTTGGTCTCGTGGCTCTTAAGAGCCTACACCGAATGAGGTAGTACCAAAAGCATGGGAGAGCGTAGGGAAACAAAAAAAGCCTCCCTAGCATTCACCAAGAAATTCCGTGTTGACATAGGTGGTTTGGCACCAAGAGCTATCGTTTGAAAAATATAGTGTCTGCACCTTATATTGACTCTCAAATTACAATATTTCACATGTTTTCAAATAATAGGAAAACAAGAGAACCGAATGGAGATGGATAAAACACGATAATATTTTGTAGAGGGCCCTAACATGGAGGTTTGGATTTGACGAGATGTCTCTAGGTGCCACGGAGTCCAAGAAATCACCCGTCAAAGATATATCGTGTTTTGGTCTCGTGTGGCTCTTAAGGGCCTACATGCCGACGAGGTAAGACGAAAGCATGGGGAGCGTAGGAAAAAAAGAAATCCTCCCCTAGTGTTTACTCTGGTCACCTTCGATGTTGACATAGGCTGGTTTTCACCAAGAGCTTTCGTTTGCAAAGTATTGTTCGATAGCCTTATATTGACTCAAATTACAATATTTCACATTTGCAAAACAATAGGACAACGAGAGAACTAAATGGAGATGGATAAAACCATGATATAATTTCATAGAGGGCCCTAACATGGAGGTTTGGATTTGACGAGATGTCACTAGGTGCCACATGAGTCCGAGAAATCACCGTCAAGATATAGCGTGTTTTGGTCTCTGGCTCTTAAGGGACTACGCCGGACGAGGTAGTCCCGAAAGCACGGGAGCATAGGGAACCAAAAAAAGCCTCCCTAACATGTTACCTGGCACCCCGACATTTTAGCGTAGTTGGTTTGGTTCACGAGCTAGCATTTGCAAAATATCGCATCCGACAACCTTACACTCGACTCGTACTACACTATTTCACACGTGTTTTAAAACAATAGGACAACAAAGATAACTAAATGGAGATGGATAAAACCATGATAGGATTTATAGAGGGCCCCTAACATGGAGGTTTGGATCTAATGAGATTTCTCTAGGTGCCACGAGTCCAAGAAATCACCCATCGAAGATATAATGTGTTTTGGTCTCAGGGCTCTTAAGAACTACGCCGAGACGAGGTAGTCGGAAAGCACGGGGAGTGTAGGGACCCAAACAAATCCTCCCTAGCATTCACTCCGGCCACCCTAACGATGTTGGCATAGTTGGTTTGGTGCCAATAGCTTCCGCTTGCAAAAGTATTGTGTTTGGCACACCAACTGCACTTACTTAGATCGTAGCTATTCGCATGTTTAAACAATAGGACAGTGAGAGAACCGAATGGAGATGGATAAAACCATGATATTATTTCTTATAGGGACCCAACATGGAGGTTTAGGGTCGATGAAGACATCTCTAGGTGCCACGGAGTCCGAGAAATCACCCGTCGAAGATATAACATGTTTTGGTCTTAGGGATCTTAAGGACTACACCCAGACGAGGTAGCCCAAAGCACAGGGAGTGTAGGGAATCAAAAAAAGCCTCCACTAACATTCACTAGGCCATCTAGATGTGTTGGCATAGACGGTTTGGTCCCCAAGAGCTTTGTTTGCAAAAGTATTGCGTCCTCGGTAGCCTTTATTGACTCAGACTGCGGCAGATTTCGTGTGTTTACAAACAATAAGACAACGAGAGAACCAAATGGAAATGGATAAAACCATGATATTATTTTGTAGGGTCCCAACATGGAGGTTTAGGATCTGATGAGACATCTCTATGTGCCATGGAGTCCGAGAAATCACCCATCGAAGATATAGTGTGTTTTGGTCTCAGGGCTCTTAAGGGACTACGCTCGGACGAGGTAGCCCGAAAGCACGGGAGTGTAGGGAACCAAAAAAAGCCTCCACTAGCATTCAAGTACTTGGCCATTTCCCGACATTTTGCATAGTTGGTTTGGCACCAAGAGCTACCCATGTGCAAAGTATATATTTGACGACAACTCATCATCTTAAAGAGATAAGAGGTATTTCGTGTGTTTGATCGTAAACAATAAGAAGGCTAGAGCAATCATTGTGATGGATAAAATCATAGTAATAGAATATATTATGGAGGGCTACGACATGCATATTTAGGACCATAAAATCAATGATACATCTCTACCTTCATGTCCGAGAAATCACTGTCGAAGATCCTGGCGTGTTTTGTGTCTCGTGGCTCTTAAGAGCTATGACGATGGTTTAGCCCAGCACGGAGTGTATTTCCTTTTCAAAAAGCGTCTTACCTAGTATCCAAATGTGTCTAGACTGAAAGACCTTCAATTTTTTACAATTTGAAATTTGCAAAATAAAAACTAACAAGCCTCATGAACTAAGACTACAGGTATTTAATGTTAGCAACAATCTAGGAAAATGAGAGAAGAATGGAGATGGATAAATGCTGAAAGGATTTGTAGAGGGGAGCATATGGAGTGTTTCGGATCAATCAAGACATCTCAAGGTGCCACAGAGTACCGAGAAATCACCTATCAAAGATATAACGTGTTTCCATATTAGGGCTCTTAAGGGACTACACCGACTTTCTTGACTCAAGGCATTACAGAGATTCTCATCTCTTCGATCCAAAACATCCATGTATTGCATTTTATTAAATGTCTGAGATCATTTCTTATGTATTAATCCATCTCACATTCATTATATGTCCTAGCAAATATGAATAATTAACATTTCAATCCTCCATATCAATCAAAATAATATAGGTGGTCAAATGAGAATTTATGTCACATGTTCCTTTCTAATATTTAATTTATCTTAACTTCACCTGGCTTCAAGAATAATAAATTTCTCATGTCATGCCAACCACGTGAAGGTGGAAGAATTGGCATCACTAACTCTACTTTTAAACATGTTAGTCAAATAATTAAATAGAATTTTAAATACATACCATACTCAAATTTAAACAAAATGTATTTAAGTAAATATTTAAATTAAATTCAGTGAAGAACATAGCCGAATGCAAATTCAATCCAATGTTTTCACATTCATCATCTCTACTCTGACAAAGCTACCAGAATAGCTTCATGATCCGATTCATGAACCTTTATGCATTTTTAAAGGATAAAATATTTGATCAATTTATCCCCCATTTTTCTATGACCAAATGATGAAGATGAAGTATCATTTGATGTAATTCATAGTCATGTTCATATTTAAACAAATGTTTTATTTTTTGATAGGATATCACAAGCAAGTTCTAATGATCTACCATCAGTTAGAGTGGGATACTCAAGGTCTTCCCCTATCAGTATGATCTTGTGGAAGTCAAAAAAATTCTGTGATACACACACTACAGTAAAAGCTACCATGTTCCTCTTCGTTAAATTTTCCATGCATAACTCAAAAAACATGCCCTAAAGATCACAAAGTAAAATTGACTTAGTCATATAAATTTAAAAACATTAAGATTCATTTAAAAAATTATAAATCTAATGACATTTTGATGTTGTATCTACATTGTGTTAAAAAACACTAAGCCGTAGACTCGGTCAAAAAACTGATGTTGTCATTTGATCTCAAGACCTTACGGAGTTGTAATGCCAAAAGCAATTGATGTGGTCGAGTGGAATTAAAAGTCTACAAGTCCATTCATCCATATAGAACTATGACTCACATTCATTCTATTTAAAACCACCGCATTGATTTCACAATGCAAAGTGCACTTAGTATAAAT
Source organism: Taxus wallichiana var. yunnanensis (assembly GCA_018340775.1). Classification (NCBI taxonomy): domain Eukaryota; kingdom Viridiplantae; phylum Streptophyta; class Pinopsida; order Cupressales; family Taxaceae; genus Taxus; species Taxus wallichiana. The sequence goes on along the minus strand of CM031238.1, from coordinate 231,881,035 downwards.
AGTCCAAGCATTTGATCTCGAATACGGAATGAGTGCATATCACTTGATCTCACAATGTCATACAATTTCTTCTTCAAAGTTTTCCAGATGTTGTTCCTCTAAACCAAAAATATTCTAAGTAACCGCTGATCTCTCGAGATTCATGGCAATTCCATATTCTCGACACACTTCAATCAACAATGTTTTTTGCATCCTATTGCTACTTTTGGAATTTAGCCGGTTTGATTTTGAACCAAATGTAATTGATCAAAACTAATCTTCTCATTCAAGTTTCCTTAAGACTTGGAAACATGATTGTACATATTTGCATCGAGAGATATTCCATCATCACCGATTAAGTTTTGATCTCTTACACTTCCCATTTTTGATTTTCTACTATTATGCTTTATGGAAGTTCTTCCGAATGTTATTTGCATGAAAATAATAACTTGACGCTAGTTATGAATTTATTGAGACTTCGAAACTCCATTTGTGGTTCACCTAATGTATTTCTCTCACGAAGTCAAATACTCGAAATAATAGTATCATGGGAATGTCTCCTTCTTAACTTGAATTTTTCATCTAACTATTCTTCGAGCTCTATGACTAAAAATTTGTGCCTCCTTTTTAGGCACAAACAACCTTTTGTAATATCAAAAAAATTCTTCTCTAAATTTGATTGAAGATATATTCTTATTAAAATGAACAGTGGAACATGTGTCACACCTCTAAATTCTTTTCCATCTTTTAATTGATATGCCACAAAATTTTGAGGATGGTGAAGATCAAAAGATGAAAATTCTTTCCTAATCGAATTTTACGGGCTCCTCATGGATACCACTTTTCAGATTTCCAAGCCACCACATACCGACGTTCCATCCAAACATGCTTTGTTATAAAAAAATTGTCTAGTTGTTTTCACAAAATATTAATCAATAAATAAGATTAGGTGATTCATTTAATCCATAGGTGGTGACAAGTGATGTTATTTTAATAAGATGTTTTTACAATAAACATCGTGAAATGGATTGGATATTCAACATGATTCCGCAACAACAATATACGTGAGTGATTGATTTTCACATAAAAGGGTTTGTTCATTTCAAAAAATATTTGCTAATGTTAATTTATGGATTTTCATTCTTAAACTTAGAGAACAATTGTGTTTGAGTCATATTCAAGAAATGTTTTGCACACGATTCACAATTACGAGAACATATTCTTATTTTACTGTATCTCTTCTATTCGGTGACACCCTTGTGTTCTCATTCCAAAATTTTACAATTAATTATTTTAGAATATCATATGTATTCTTATCTTTTTGTGGAAGTCTACTAGAGAAAGCCCAATAGTCAATGTTATTGGATTAACTCAAGATTTTACGTCTCTCTATTGCTTTCATTAGTGTTTTTTTGTTTAGCTTCAAAGCACTACTTGTTTTTCTAATCAAGCATTTATTAACTATTTTATCACTTACTATATAATTAGTAAGTGCACGCCATCTAACATTACTATATTTGGTGTGTCTCTTTTCCACCTATAGTTTGGTATGCTTTATGTATGTTTTCAACAATTGATGCATTTTGATCAACAACATTAGATGTTCTTAACCCAAGGTCTTCATTATAGGTCTCATCTTAATTAATTTCATCAATGTAACAAATAATTGACATCTTTGTGTGTCATTTAAATTCTCAAAGTAATTATCCCAAATTCCACTAGCTTTTCTTCTCGCATTTCTTTCAGACATTTTGTTAGGCATTGGTTTTATAATGTTTTCATCAATTTCAATTAAGTGAATTGGTTTTCTTCACAAAATGGAAGGAGGTTTTCTTAGAGGTGAAGATTCATTTACAAGGTTACTTTCTTCATTCAATGTTTTCATACAAATTTTGGGGTTAACATTTGGATTCTCATGTAAGGGTTCAACAATTAGATTCATATCAATTTCTTCATCCATACCAACATTATCATTCAATTCAATATCATTATTCATTGTAAAATCATTATTCTCTACATTTTCATTATGTATTTCATCCTCATTTTCTAATACATTAGCTACATTTGATATAGTAGATGTACCTTTCCCTGCATGAAGTTTTTCACATTCTCTTCAATTTCTTTATTCTCATCTCTTCCAATTGCTTCGGTGTCTTGTTCTTGACTTTCTCTCTTTAGCTCGAATTTTATCACCCATGATTATAAAAATTCAACTAGTGGGGTAGGGGACAAAATGAACTACTAAAAAATCATGTAAGAATGTAGAGAAAATTGAGCGACCAAACAAAAATGTATGAATTCCGTGTGAAAGAGATGAAAGGGACATTGGGGACCACAATATATAAAACATAAAGCATTATAACGTGCGTTATGTTTTTTACCTTTTCAACACATGCCTCAAGGCTTGGGATCGGTTTGGATCCCCAAGCTCGAGGCATGGACCTCCACAAACACAACAAACTACGTGTTTTTGCAAGGAAAATGCAAAAATCCAACTTCCTCATGATAAATCAACATCAAATGATCAATTTTTAAAAAAATTATACCACGATATAAAGAGTAGAGTTTCTTATTTTATAAATATAATTTTTCAATTTTTCTTAAAATTATAAGGTTTTCATATTATTTATTTTCTAACTATGCCTTTTTTATAGCAATTTTTGAAGTTTAAACATGTCTATCTTTTGTTGTGTATCTTTTTTTCATCTCATCAAAATTGAAAAAAATTTTTAGCACAAACTAGGCATAATTATATACATATTAAAAAAATTCTAATTTTGATATTTTTTGAGGTAGTTAGGGGGGCATGGTCGGAGCTGTTATTTTTCAAAACATAAAATTTATGTACTAGAAAAATCATAAATAAAAAAATATTCGCTAAAAAATCTAAAAAAATCTAACACAAACTAGATGCTCCTAGCTATCTTTCTACAAAGGGTTTTCAAAAATACTAAATGGTGCTCAAAAATGGTGGGGGCACGAAAGTCACTCTATTATTTTTTTTAACAAAAAAAGAGCACATGTTGGTATTTTAGTTGTTTGACCCACTTAAACTTATTTGTTTTCAATAAAATTTAGTATCTTAGAAACTAGACTCAAAATTCTACGATTCATATTTCTACAACATCTTCCAATTTTGAGTGTAACTATTTTGAAAAAACTCCAACAAGTTGTAGTTTTTTTATTTTCAGAAAAATACGCCCATTAAGACCCCCTTTTGGCCCCCCAACTTGGTGCACTTACACACACACACACACACACACACACACACACACACACACACACACACACACACACACACACACACACACACACACACACACACACACACACACACACACACACACACACACACACACACACACATACATCCACCGTCATACATTATTAAGTCATTGTACCATGAAAATATACTATTGATTTTATGTCTAAGCAATGAATATTTGTATGTGAGGTTATGGTTTAGGGTTTGATAATTGCTCCACCAGCGCCCAGTGCCTAGCTATGGTAATGTATTCAACTTATAATATGTAATACTTTATTATAATGGATTATGGAGGATGGATTCTTGTAATTGATATGCCTCAAATATGGTGATTACATGGTGAAATTGATTTTAGTGGTTATCTAATATTTTATGTTTTGTTATTACATGTGTTTTCACTATAAGTTCATGATATGGTATCTGCAATGATCTACACTTGAATGTATGCTTTGATATTGGTTATCATGGGTATGTATGCTAACATCTTGACAAGAAAGCACAAAGGGAAGTCTCAGACAAATGGCTAGCGCGGCAGTGAGCATTGGGATATGTCTTAATGAGGTGTCAGCACGCATAAGCAATTGAGTGGGAAAATAACATAATCATGCCACAATCAATCAACCATTAGATTAGTAAGAGGTGAGTAGGAGGGTCACTTATTGTGGTAAATCACCCCTAAGGCATGGGGTCAATATCTTGAGGTTTATGTGTTACGAACCAAGCTTACCAACTAATGTGGGATTAGAATGACAAATTTTAGAATTGTAGAAACAATTGCAAGATGCACTAAAAAGGATTGTCCAACTTCTTATCAAGAGGTAAGGCATGTATTTAGATATAATTTAACAAGATTGTTTTAGGATTATTAAGTCATTTCTTTTAGAGAATGAAAGGATAAGTTTTTTGATTATTAAGCCACAAAGAACTGAAGGAGAAGGTCAAGTAAGCAAGTTCACTCACTCCATGACCAATCAATCATTAAGTGTGTAGGAGGGCCAATTCCATTGTGACATCACCCCATTAACATAATGACCATGATATAATTGTAGTCATAATAAAACTATTAACACTATTTTGACCCTCATAGTTATGTGGGCCTCTTGGCAATTTCTTTTACTAGTTGGGTTTTCTTTATAATCCACAAGCATAAGGACCTTCATCCTCCACTATTGTTTAACCTCTTAAGATAAGGAAAAATTGAAATAAATTCTCTTAAATTTGTAAATCCTATTTGGTATTAGTATCCCCATTGCCGTGAATTTTTATTTTTAGACATATTATCACTGCGTCATGCTAGAATTACTTGTTTTATTTTAGCGTTTTAATAGTTTAGAACATGTAATGTGGTTTTGTCCGTAAGTGACATGGCCATGTAAATCAATAAGTCTTCTTTGTAAATTTTGCCTAGGAAGACTTTTCATAAGTTAATCACTATGGCAGAAGTCATTAAATAGTGCATATGATAGTGTAAGATGACATTTGTTTAAAGATATCAAGTAATAAAGGATGAAGTTATAACTTGTTCTTACAGAAATTTAAAAAGAATGGAATCGCTATTACCTTAACAATTAAGTCTAAAATTTTTGTACACCTAATATATAAACTTTAGATTCAATCCAAAAATTATAAATACACATATTTTAGTGACACAATTTATGTGAAATAGGTCAGATGGAGGAAATGCAAAAAGTACCGTTTGTATAGATAGAGCAAGATTTTGGCAATGGAGAGTTGGAAATTTGATTCACAAATCAAATCATTTTAGTAGATATATAAAAATATTTGTTTGCAAAAGTATGTATATTTGTAAGGAAAATTTAGATCCCATCTCAAAGGTAAGATAACATTAATCAACCAAGCCTCATCAATGTATAATGCCATCCATCTAAAAAGTATAGACCCAACTTCTCATGTCTGATTGGTTTTGATTCCACGCTGACATATGTCGAGTATGAACTCATTACGCAGTGAACCTCCACTTAAAGTATTAGATTTCCGATATAATTTATCAGATGTGACTTACAAAAATTGTTGTTTATTGAAATACTTTCATTATGACGATTTGTCGTGAATCCACTTTAAATTCCGCACTGCTCACGTGTTCAATGCTCCAATGCTAAACCAAGGAATCGATCAGTCAAAAATCCATAAATAATTGAAATTCATTTGACATCTAGCTTATTGGATGGATGCAAAGTCAATGGCAAAAGTAAGTTCGATCCAATGTGCTTATGAAAATCAAGAACCAATGCAACCGATATGTTTCAAAGATAAATTGTTGACTATTATATACGATATCTTCGCAGGTCATAACACTATATTCATATACTTGGGAAATGATCTTAAGATCACCAAATGTGAATGACTCCAAAATGAAATGTTTGACCTTTAAGTTAAATGCCAAATCAATGCTTCTACATCAATGTGCATTGCATCTATAGTGTACTATACTATATGATGCTGAAACTAATGTACAACAAATGTAAATGTGTGGAGCAGCTTATTATATATGTAACACCTGAAATTATGTAATATGTGTACATACAATTAGATCGGGCATGCACAACACACAAAGACAAGGATATATATCTAGATAATTTTAATTCTACTAAAAATATATGTTTTCTTCATAATGGGATAAACAACGTTGACTTCCCTTCTACGAAAATAAAAACATTTTAATCATAAATCTTGCTCTTCCGTTCTCAAAGAATCCCCCGCTTGATACCAAATCTTGAGCTAGGTTCAAACGCTCATGGAAAATAACACAATAATTTTCTACACAATAATATATTTCTATTTTATTCAAAGATAATACATTTTACATATATATATATAGAGAGGAATTCCTATTATTAAGGAATTCCTAAAACCACTCAATCCTACAATATCTCCTAATTTCCTATTTTCGAACTATTATTATACATTGCAAACACAACAACATTACAACAAATATATATAACTAAGTTATATTTTACCCTATTGTAAATCACCCACAATCATGTGAACATTAATTTTCCTAACATTTTTTGGGTGTGCAAAACTATTTTTTTGATATTTTCTTTATATATAAGGTATTTTAAGCATAACTATTGACTTAAGTAAGAGAAATGAAAGTTTGAGAATATAATTCATAGTGATACATAACAGCAAAACTGAGTGAAGTATACTG